>PVIA01008337.1:0-72910 GCA_004024845.1 Tonatia bakeri | reverse complement strand
AACGTTTAAAGGTGTCCTGGAGGTCCCTAAGCCTCTCCTCAGTTTTTTGAATTCTTGTTTCTTCATTGTTTTCTGTTTGGTTGTTCCTTTCTTCCTTCTGGTCCACTCCATTGATTTGAGTCCCAGTTTTCTTCCCCTCACTATTGTTTCCCTGTGCGTTTTCCTTCATTTCTCTTATCGTAGCCTGCATTTATTCATCTAATTTATGTCCAAAGTCAACCAATTCTGTGAGCTTCCTGATCAACAGCGCTTTGAACTGTGCATCTGGTAATTCGGCAATTTCTTGGTCACTTAAAAAAATTGGTTCTGGGGCTTTCAAATATGTTTGAGCCATCTTTTTAATTTTCCTTTGGTTCGGATGCGGCTATTTTGTAAGTGCGGCGGAGCCTTAGGTGTTCACGGGGCGGGGCACCCCATTTGCTGGGTTGTGACGTTGTATGTGGGGGCGGGGTCTGAGAGGGAACAATGGCTCCTGCTCCGCTCTCTCTAGGACTTCCGTTCCCTCCACGGCCTCCCACAAGCAAACTGGGCCCTTGCTGTGCCGGCTCCCGGGCGGGTGGGCTGGTGTACTTTCTCGGACTCTGTGGGTTTCCCCGAGAGGTCTCCTGTAAGAGTCTCCCGGCCTCAGTTCCCAGACTGGGCTCTTAAGCTTTGAAACGCGGCGGCGCTGCCCGTTTTCACTTAGTTCGTGCGGAAACGTGTGGCTGCGGACAGCCAGCTGCCCTGCACCCCTCACTGGGTCTGCTAGTCGGCTCCGCGCTTCCGCGCCCAGCGTCCGCCACCGGTCCGTCCGCTGCCGTCTGCGCCCTGCGCGCCCGCGCCTGCCAGCCAGCGCCTCTAGACCCCACTTCGCAGGCCTCCCGACTCCGCCGCTCCTTACCGGTCTGGATGTACTGGAGCCCGACTTCTGTTCAATTAATTTCCCTCTGTTCTGGTTGTTAATTGTTTCTCAATCTTTGTTGTTTTCAGTCTTGGTTGTGTGAGGAAGCACAGTGCGACTGCCTATGCCTCCATCTTGGCCGGAACTCCTATTATTTATTTTTTAAAGGGGGGGAAAGGAAGGGAGAGAAACATCGATGTGAGAGGAAAAAAGAAGACTAATATTTTGTGCCCTATGACAATTATATGTGATATCAGGTTGCATAAATAAAGTTTTATTAGAACACAGGCATGCCCAGTCACTTACACAGTATCCACAGCTGCTTTTGCCATACAAGGGGAGTCAAGTCGCTCGCTGTGAACCTGTATGGCCCGCAGAGTTGAAAAATCTTTCCTATCTGGCCCATTTTGGTGACAACCCCCGTTACATCCTGTGGCTTCCTAGAAACAGGAAATTAAATCGAAACTGTTGATTATCCCCCCTGGGCATGTAGCTCAGTTGCAGCATCGTCCAGATAGGCCAAGGTGGCGGGTTCGATCCCCAGTAAGGACACATAGGAGCATCAACCAATGAATGCATCCATAAGTGGAACAACAAATGGATCCCTTCCTCTCTCGCTCTTTCATCAGTAAGTTTAAAAATAAATAAAAAAATAAAAGCTTGATTAAATTTAGGTTCCGCCATTTTGACATGAATACTTCAGACTTGGTAGCTTCATATTGTATGGTACCTGGTTGTCCCAACTTTTGGGGTGGTGAGATTGTCCGGGAGCTTCGGGTGGTGTTTATGGACTCAATGTTTTTGTCCCCTCCCCCCAGCTTCATGTGTCCAAGTCCAGTCCCCAGCCAGCAGGAGTGTTTGGAGATAGGGTCTTTATGGGAGTGGTCGGGGTTACATGAGGTCATTAAGAGTGGGGCCCTAGGCCATGGGATTGGGTCCCTGTAAGGAGGAGGCAGTGCCAGAGAGCGCCCTTTCCGCTGTGTGAGGCCACAGCGAGGTGGTCAGCCGTCTGTGAGCCCAGAAGAGAGTCCTCCCCAGGACCCAACCACTCTGCTACCCGGATCCTGGACTTCTAGCTGCCAGAACAGGGAGAAAAGAAACATCTGCCGTTAAAGCCACCCAGTCGACTGTATTTGGCTTTCGCAGGCCTAGCTGACTGATACCGATAGGAGCAATGCAAACCCACCATTGTAAAGCTACAGCTTCGTCCTCTCTACTAGCGAGTGGTAGCCCCCTGGGAATATCCCGTTCCCGTTCGTTTTTCTGTCCGTTGTCAGTTCCCGGCTTGGCTGCATCACCGTCAGGGCTTACAGTGGTAGTTTTCCAGTTCTTTATTCCACCTGCTTTTTAAAATCTGAGCAGTTTGGATTTTGTTTTGTTTTTTAAGGTTTTATTTATTTATTTATTTATTTATTTATTTATTTATTTTTAGAGAGGGAGAGAAGCATCAGTGTGTGGTTGCCTCTCACGTGGCCCACAGTGGGGACCTGGCCGGCAACCCAGGCATGTGCCCTGACTGGGAATCGAACTGGCGACCCTTTGGTTCGCAGCCCACGCTCAATCCATTGAGCCACACCACCCAGGGCCAGCAGCTTGGTTTTTGTCTTGAGCCAAGTCCAGGAAGCCGTTGAAGGGAGTGATTTAAAGTTCTGTTTCAAAATGTTCACTGGGGCTGTTCTCTTAAAAAAAAAATTTTTTTAATTTTTATTGATTTTAAAAAGAGAGAAATATCGATTTGTTGTTCTACTTATTTATGCATTCATTGATTGATTCTTGTATGTGTCCTGAACTGGAATTGAACTTGCAACCCTGGAGTGTCAGGACAATGCTCTAACCAACTGAGCTACCCAGCCAGGGCTGGGCATCTTTTTCCTTACCTACAAACTGTGGAGAACCTTCCTCTGGCAGCTGTCATGAGGACTGAGTGCATTCAGACGGGGCAAGTGCTTGGCACAGGATCCAGTACATAACTGTTCGAAGGATATGATGATCATTTCTATTCTTCTAGTGCTTTTGTGATCAATGTATTGGTTAGTTGGGTGATCAGTTCATTGATCACTCGCTTCCCCTGGTGTTGGGAGTGGGGGAAGTGATGAACTGACCCCATGGTGGCATCTCTGAACCTCCCACCCCCCAGGTGTCAGGCAATGCTGCTGCCCAGACAGGGGTCTGACCCGGGTCCCCTTCTAGGGACTCCTGGTCCAGAGGAGGCTATACGGAGGGGTGGTGGTTGTAATGGAGGTAATTCAGGGCACAGCTCAAGGAACAGCCGACTGAGCCCAGAGAGACGGGATTTCCAGGGGGAGGACCAGGCACATACCGGCAGCCTCGTTCCTTGACAAAAGTCCAGCACAGTGCCCCAGGCTGCCTGCAGCTGGGCAGAACAGTGATGGGCAAGTTCAGACTTGGATACCTGCGTCAAACCCTCCGCTGCGCAGCCCTGGGCACCTTCTCTGTGCCTCTGTCTCTGTGTCTGCAGCAACCGTTCGGGTTGTTGTGGAATTCGGTGGAGATAATATGTGTAAAATGCTTAGAACAGGGCCGGGTTCGCCAAACCGCTTAAATAAATATCAGTCATCATTCATAGAAAATCTCAGAGGCTTGCATTTGCTCTTCGGGAATTCTCGCCTGCTTTCAACAGGTCCCGTTCTGTCTGTGATGTCCTCCGATGTAAGGAGGCCTCTGAGTGTCTTTAACACAGAGGCCTCTGTCTCCTGGGGTGGCCTTCTAGGGAGGGAGGCTTGTAGTACTTTTAGGGTCTCAAAGGAATCGCTAAGCCCACCAAGTGGTTAAGAACCACGGGTCCAGGATTCAGCCCTGACTGGTGTGGCTCAGTGGATTGAATGCCAGCCTGTGAACCTAAGGGTTGCAGGTTTGATTCCCAGTCAGGGCAGAGGCCTGGGTTGTGGGCCAGGTCCCCAGTAAGGGGTGTGCGAGAGACAACCACACATTGATGCTTCTCTCCCTCTTTCTCCTTCCCTTCCCCTCTCTCTAACAATGAATAAATAAAATCTTAAAAATTTCATTAAAAAAAAAAAACCCACAGTTTCAGGATTTAAACAGACCAACTACAAAAACAAGCCAGTTGGAGATAAGACAGTCAGGGACCTATGAACACCATCCGGACAGCCGATGATGTGAAGGAATTGCTAATGCGCCGTGGCATTGGGGTCATGGTTTTAAAAGCCCTTCTGTCTTAGCAGCGCGCCATTCATACTCCAGGACAGCAGCCACTAATCCCAGGAGTCTGTGGGGCACTTTGTTATGTGGCTAGTGCCACTGAGGGACCGACTTTTAAAGTCCTTGGGTTGGATTTCGTTTTAATTTAAGCACCGATACCTGATTCAGTCATTGAAAAACAAGAGTAGGTGAATGTACATTTGCACCGGCCTTTTTTTTTTTTTTTTTTTTTTTTCAGTTTTTATATATTGATTTTAGGGAGAAAGAAGCATCGATTACTGATGCGCTCATTGGTTGCTTGTACGTGTCCTGACCAGGGATGGAACCCGTAACCTTGGCGTAGCTGGATGATGCTCTAACTAACTGAGCTACCTGGCCAGGCTCTGCACCAGTACATTTTATGAAACCTAGATAAGGACAAGTATCTCCAATGGAAACTTAGTATCTGAATGGAGATGCGATGAAAGAATAAAATATACTCTGGATTTTGAAGACTTCGTACAACAACAGGAATTCTCAGATTCTGACCTCCCTGGTGGGACTAACAGTTGCCATATGGTTAAGAGGGCAGCCCCAGAGCCTGGCTGCCTGGGTTCGAATCCCAGCTCTGCCACTTCCCAGCTGGGGGCTTGATTTTATGAGACTTTTTCTCCCTGTGAAGTGGAAAATCATGACAAAGAGTAGCAGGCATTGCCCTGGCTGGGTGGGTCAGTCGGATGGAGCGCTGTCCTGAACATCGAAGGGTCACGGGGTCGACTCCCAGTCAGGGCACACGCCAAGGCTGCCGCTTTGGTCCCCAGTCAGGGCGCTTACGGGAGGCAACCGATCGATGTTTCTCTCTGACACTGATGTTTCTTTCTCCTTTTCCCTCTCCTTCCCTCTATATCTAGAATCCTGTAAATATATCCTTGGGTGAGGATTGAAAAATGAGTTTTAAAAATGTAAAAAAGAGCCCTGGCTGTTGTGGCCCAGTGGATTGAGCACAGCCTGCAAACCAAAGGGTCGCCGGTTTGGTTCCTACTCAGGGCACAGCCTGGGTTGTAGGCCAGGTCCCTGGTAGGGGGCACTCGAGAGGCAACCACACACTGATGTTTCTCTCCCTCTTTTCCTCTCTCTCTAAAAACAAATAAATAAAATCTTTAAAGAAATACAAAAAAGAAAAGAATATTCGGTGTTGCTTTGATGTGTTGTCATCTCCGAAATACTCCTGACAGCAGACGGCACTAGGTCTGTTTTCTGTTTTGAAACTAGCCTCACTGACGAGACAAGGCAGCCTGGTGGCTGGAAGCTCGGCTTCTGGAGTTTCGAAACCCTGGCGCTGCCATCTGCCTCTTCCTTGACCTGTGGCCACTGGTCTCAGGACCTTAAAAATCATTGAGGACTCCAATGAGCCTTTGTTGGTCTGAGTTCTGTCTTTTAAGACTTGCCCTCTCAGAAATTGAAACAGATATTCAAACTTTTTTTTTTTAAGATTTTATTTATTTATTTATTTTTAGAGAGGAAAGGGAGGGAGAAAGAGAGAGAGAGAAACATCAATGTGCGGTTGCTGGGGGCCGCGGCCTGCAACCCAGGCATGTGCCCTGACTGGGAGTCGAACCTCTGATGCTTTGGTTCGCAGCCCGCTCTCAATCCACTGAGCTACGCCAGCCAGGGCCCAGATATTCAAACTTTTAAAAGAGATTTTATGTATTTATTTTTAGAGAGAAGGAAAGGAAGAGAGGGAGAGAGACATGGACTAGTTGCCTCACGCATACCTTGGGAGCTGGTTCCCAACCCAGGCATGTGCCCTGCCTGGGAATCAAACCGGTGACCTTTTTGGTTTGCAGGCAAGTGCTCAATCCACTGAGCTGAACCAGCAAGACACAGACCACAGTTTTAAACCCAAGCACGCCCAAGCACGCATTCGGCTAGCCTTCTAAGTGATGACGTCTTTATGTATCACACAGCCTCTGGAAAATGCCACTCAACACACATTGTGGCGTGAGCACAACAGAGGCACATTTTGTTCTAGAGCCACGGAAACAGTTTTGTGGACGCCCTGAAAGTATCTTAGGGACCTTTGAGCATCAGTGCCCTAGGCAAATGGCCTCACTTCTGAGCCCCAGTTTGCCTCTGCAAAGTGGAGGTGGTGGTGGGGCAGTCCACGTGGGTGCTTGAGCTTGGACGATTGGGGAGACGGGGGTGCGGAGATTGGCACGTGATCAGGGGTCGAGCGGCGTCCCTCATGATTATTCCCGTCATGGCTGTCCAGGTTTAAAAAAAAAAAATCCCCCTCTAGCTGTTCCTCTCTCTGGGAGGAAAAATGTCCCAGTCTGTGAAGCCAAAGACATCGAAATACCCTGTTCTTGGCCACGGGACAAGCAGCTCGGCGCCAAATACCGCAGAGGGTCAAGGCAGTTGACAACTAAGAATAGAGTGCGGAATTTGTCCATGAGGAGGTCAACTCGACCTTCCTGAGTGGTAGTGGGGGGGTTGGGCGGAAGCCAGGGGGCCAGAGCCGGGGAGCGGGTGGCAGGTGAGCCGAGGGGAGCCAGCAGATGCTGGACACTTGCTCAAAAGCTTGCCGGTGAGGGGAAGTTGGAGGAGGGGGCTGTGGGTTCCGTTGGGGTGCTTCAGCGAGGTTCGCGCCCGCTCGCAGCACACTGGCCACTTCTGGGGGGGCGAGCCATGCTCTGTATCCATCGGGGAGGTGGTGACGAGGGCGCGCGCGTTTGGTAAAACGCATCAAACTGCATCCTTATGGTCTGTGAGGCGTCTATTCTCTATAAATAAACCTTCAAACAAAAATTGGCTTCTGGGAAGAAGTCACCAGGAGGGGGCGAGCGAGATCCATGGCTCAGAGAGAGGGTTGTGTTTCAAAGCTTGGGAAGTGAAAAGCAAGTTTCTGAAAGAAATGAGAAGGGGGAAATAAAGATAAAGCTGCTTTTTACATTTTGGGAGGCCTCGGTTATGTGCCCCTCTTACCGCACCCTCATTCCACCCCGCCCCTGCCTCTGGATCCTCCTTAAAACCAGAGAGCCAGAGAGAATATTCCCTGAACGCCCGCTGCGTGCTGAGCTCTGCACATGACCTCACTTAGCCCTTGCAGCCATCCAGTCCCATCAGCCAGGTTCCCCAGCTATCCCCATTTTTCACCAAAGGAAACTGAGGTTCAGAAAAGGGAGATCACCAGCCCTGGCGGGGTGGCTCAGTCTGTTGAGCATCATTCTGTGCGCCGAAAGGTTGCGGGTTCAATCCTAGGTCAGAGCACTTCCAAGGAGCAAGATTGATGTTTCTTTCTCACATCAGTGTTTCTCTCTCTCTCTCTCTCTCTCTGTCTCTCTCTCTCTCCCTCCCTCCCTCCCTCCCTTCCCCTGTCTGGATTCAATGGACATGTCTTCAGGTGAGGATAAAAACATAAAATAATTAAAAAGTAAAGAAAAGGGAAATCACCAGTCCAGAGTCACACGTGAGTGCGGGGCCAGCCTTGCACTCAAGCCCACACAGGTCATACTGCTTAATCCTCCACACACCCGCCCACATGACCCCCGCCTTGTCTCATTCGTTTATTCCTGCTTGTCCCCCAGTCAGTCCCCTCCCTACCGGGCAACCATTCTAGTATGTGGGACTCTTGTCTGTAGCATCCTTTGTGTGGTTCTGGCACGTGTAAATTGCCAGCGATCTCCTTTCGTTTCTTACTTTTTACACCCAGCATTGTGTTTTTAAGATTTACCCATAATTTTTTTTAAACTTAATTTTATTTTCTTTCATGTTTTTAGAAGATTTTATTTCATTTTAGACAGAGGGGAAGAGAGGGAGAGAAACATCGATGTGTGGTTGCCTTTTGTGTGCCCCCTACTGGGGACCTGGCTCGCAACCCAAGCATGTGCCCTGACTGGGAATCCAACCCACAACCTTTGGGTAGACAGGATGACGCTCCAACCAACTGAGCCACCCAGCCGGGGGGGCAGCTGGAGTTTTCATGTAGATTTGCCCGAGTTCCGTGTACACTCCGTTCTACTCTGATGCTTGTTTTGAGACATTAGGGATTGATGTGAGCGTGAAGCAGATTTCACCTTTACTTATGTGTGAGTTCACCCACCAGAAGGACTCGGAGAACCCGGAATCTGCACTCAGTTGAATTGAGTACGTAGGCAGGCAGAGTGCGCTTGCACGTGCACCCAGAACAGCGACCAGGTCCCCCAGGGCCCCACTTGGCACGTGCGCAGCCACACCCGATGGGCGCTGGGAGCTAGCCCTTCCCTCAGATTTCAGCTAACTCCTCCCACCACCTCCCACTGACTCATAAGGCACACCCCCATACAGTAAGCTATCCAGGTCTTTTTTTTTTTTTAAGATTTAAGATTTTATTTATTTATTTTTAGAGAGGGAAGGGAGGGAGGGGGGGGGAGAGAGAAACATCAATGTGTGGTTACTGGGGGGCCGTGGCCTGCAACCCAGGCATGTGCCCTGACTGGGAATCGAACCTGCGATGCTTTGGTTCGCAGCCCGCGCTCAATCCACTGAGCTACGCCAGCCAGGGCTGCAATCCAGGTCTTTTTAAAGGTAAGGTGACGTTTCTTTTTTGGAATGTGTGGAAATTTCATAAGCAGTTAACGTGTGTGATACTGTCCGCCCCTGCCCCACCGCCAGCTTCCTGCTCTGGGGCACAGATCGGCTCCTGTGCCACTATCTCCCTCCACCGGGCCCTCCTCCCCCAGGATGACTCGGCACGGCAAGAACTGCACTGCTGGGGCCGTCTACACCTACCACGAGAAAAAGAAGGACACAGGTACTGGGCTGGGAGGGGACCGATGCGTCGCAAAGTCACCATGGCACTTGTCGCCTCTGTGTGTCTCTACCCCCCAACTGATGGTCAGGACCCCATCTACACGACCCAGCAACCGTGTCCCCACATCCCACGTGACGGGCACCATGTTAAGCACCTCTGTGTCTGAGTGAACCCATCTAATCCTCTCAGGGAAGGGGTCGCTGTCGCCATAGTGATATCCCCTAGGAACACGTGGAGGCCCAGAGAGGTTGGGGCTCTGGAGCCCAGTCACAGAGCCAGAGGGCCCTCTGGGGATTAACACCTCCCTGTGGCTTAGGCAGCCCTTGTCCCCAACTCCGAGGCACGCGGGCACACAGCCCACTGGACTGCCTGTTTCTCTGAGTCCGCTCACCCCCACTTCCGTCTGTGCCTCTCTCTCAAAGTCTGACCGAGACACATCTCCCGTCCCTCCATCCCTTTTCTGTCTCTGCCCCCAGCGGCCTCAGGCTATGGGACCCAGAACATCCGACTGAGCCGGGACGCCGTCAAGGACTTCGACTGCTGCTGCCTGTCTCTGCAGCCCTGCCAGGACCCCGTCGTCACGTGAGCAGGGACAGCGGGTGACGAGGGCGTGGGCGCCCCCGGGAGGGGTCTGCAGGAGTAGGTCTGGCCACCCGCACAGCCGGCCGTTTCCCATCCCTTCCTCTCTCCGCAGCCCCGATGGCTACCTGTATGAGCGCGAGGCCATCCTGGAGTACATTTTACACCAGAAGAAGGAGATCGCCCGGCAGATGAAGGTAATGAGGATGAGGAGGAGGGCGCAGGCACGGGGGGCATGTGGGTGGTTTCCATGCTGCACTCGCAAGCTGAGCCCCCACCCCCACCCCAGGGCCTCACCGAACTCACTGCTCCCTGGCTGCCCGCAGGCCTACGAGAAGCAGCGCAGCGCACGGCGGGAGGAGCAGAAAGAGCTGCAGCGGGCCGCCTCGCAGGACCACGTGCGGGGCTTCCTAGAGAAGGAGGCAGCCATCGTGAGCCGGCCCCTCAACCCCTTCACGCCCAAGGCCGCCTCGGGGAATGGCTCAGGTGAGCGGGAGCGGGCTTGCAGGTGGGTGGGGGTCCCCCAGGGCCAGGTACTTACCTAGGTGCAGCGTCGGAACCCCTCTGCTCTGCCCCCTGTAGATGACGCCCCACCTGGTCCCAGTGCCAGCCCCGCAGGCAAGGACAAGGACAAGGACAAAATGCTGCCCAGCTTCTGGATCCCATCGCTGACGCCTGAGGCCAAAGCCACCAAGCTGGAGAAGCCGGTGAGCACCCCAGCAAGCACCCCCATGCCCACTGTGCCAGTGTCCCGAGGGCACCCTCCCCTCCATCACTGGGACGCCGGCCCAGCCCTGCCCCTTTCTTGCTTTCCTAGTCGCGCACGGTAACCTGCCCAATGTCTGGGAAGCCTCTGCGCATGTCCGACCTGACGCCTGTGCGTTTCACGCCTCTGGACGGCTCAGTGGACCGTGTGGGGCTCATCACACGCAGTGAACGCTACGTGTGCGCCGTGACCCGCGACAGCCTGAGCAATGCCACGCCTTGCGCGGTATTGCGGCCCTCGTGAGTGTCCTGTGGGGGGAGCACACGTGGGTACATGGAGAGTGGGGAGCAGGCTAGGGGGTGTGGCTCTCCCTCCGGGGCGGGGCCTCTAATCGGCAGCCCTACCCTTCCCCTCACCACAGTGGGGCCGTGGTCACCCTTGAGTGTGTGGAGAAGCTGATTCGGAAGGACATGGTGGACCCAGTGAACGGAGAGAAGCTCACAGACCGCGACATAATCGTACTGCAGCGGGTGAGCAGGGGCCCTTCCACTGCAAGGCTCCGCCCCTCACCTGCCCGTTTACCCGCTCCTATCCCGGGACACCGCCCTTCTCCCCAAAGACCCTCCCCCTCGATGATGGACCCCGCCCCATTACCCCAGGCCCCGCCCCCCACCTGCAGCCCAAAGTCTGCCTTCAGGTCTGCCTTTCCCCTCCCTCAGGGCGGCACGGGCTTCGCGGGCTCCGGAGTGAAGCTGCAGGCGGAGAAGTCTCGGCCGGTGATGCAGGCCTAAGGGCCCGGAGAGCAAATAAAGGGCTTGGAAACCACTGGCCGAGCCATGCTTTCATTCGCTGTTGGAGCCCCGGGGACCTGCCCACTGGTGGGCGAGGAGGCTCCGGTGGTGACGGGCGCGCTGGAGTGACTCGAGTTTGAAAGCGTGGGCTGCGAGTGTTTCGTGTCGTCGCAGGTTCAGAGTAAAACCTGAATCGAATGCAAAGGCACAGCGTGAACATTGACTAGGACGGGCCAGAGGTCGAAGTCCCGGCCGCCATTCTATGAGGGCGCCTCCCTGACAATCTGGATAGGACCCCCTTCGCATCCCTCTGGGCTAGGCCAAACTCAAAGTCCATAAAAGATGCCCAGGAACACCTCTGCCAGAGTCAAGTGTGGTAACACACCCAAAGGAAATAACGTTCCTTCAGAGAGCAGCAGGCAGGCAGTGTAGAGGAGCCCAGGAACTGCGCCCCCACCCCAACGCAGACTGCAGGAGGGTGAGGAGGAAGAGGAAACCGCAAAGGCCCAGAGGCAGCAAGCTCGGGGTGGGGGCTCGAGGAGCTGAGCTAGTGAGGGGGAGGGGGTGAGAGAAGAAGTCAGAGGCGTGGGCCTAGTCGACCTGTGGGCTTCTGGCCTGACTCGGGCAGCAGTGCAGCCCTTCAAGCTTCCTGTTGAATAACCTTGGGAGCACCAAAGCGTCCCTGGGCAGGGCGGCGAACGAGAACCTCCAGTCCGGCAGAGATGGAAAAAGCAGACAACCTTCGCGCCTCCCTGAGTGATCCCTAGGTCCTGGCCTTCCTGGCCTTTCCCTGCATGTGAGTGCACGCAAGTTTTTCAGCCCAAGTGAGATCTCGGTGCTCGTACCATCTGCCTTGTCATTTTGGTAAAAGGGTTTCTCATCTAGTGGCCAGATGGGAGTTGAAGGACCAGGAAGTGTCCCGACTGCTGTTCGGTCAAGCCCCTACCCCCACCTGGGGTGCAGGACAGGGCGGTGCATCTGGTTAGAGGGACAGAGTTTAGTAGGTGGGGTGGGCTCATTGTTGTACCCTTGGAAGCCCCCCAACCCAGTGTTTGCTCCCCTAAGCACTTCTAGAACATTTCCTTGGCCCCTAAGGGCCCTCACAACCGATTCTTTGGGCCCCAGTCCCTGGAAACCAGCCCAGTTGCCCCTAACCTTCAAGGAGCCCTGGCCGCCTGGACCTGGCAATCTACAGCCCCTTTGAATCCTCACCACAGCCTCAGGACAGGGATGTCCTCACATGTTACCCAGAGCACCCTTGGCTGCCGCTGAGTGCTTCTAGCTTTTTCTCGAAGGTCCTCAAGGACTCTATAATCTTGTTTCTGTGTGGTGCACACCACCCCCACGCCCCAAACCACTTCAAGGATTTCCATCCTGGCACCTTTATTTCCACAAGGAACCAAAATTCAGCTCTATTCACAAGTCAGGCCCTTTGCAGGAAGGGGCCGGGGGTGTGTGGGAAGGTCCTTGCTCCAAAAACTAGGTTCCCTAAGCTTTTGAAGGGACAGAGAAGAGGAAGCAAGAGTGGTACAGCAAGAGTGGTACAGCACGAGAGAGACAGGAAGTGGAAACAAATCTTGCCTCTTCTCAGAAGAGGTTCCCTAGACACTGGTCTGAAGTTTAGAGCAGAAGTGGGCAGGCCAGGGTGCATCCTGGGCAGGGCGTGCCCACCTGTGGCTGCAGCCTCCGTGGGCCAGTGGCAACACTTCATAAAACCTTTGCAATGACTGCTCTGGCCCCTGTGGCTGAGCTGGTTGGAGCATCGTCCTGTGGACAAGTGTTCACAGGTTTGATTCCGGTCAGGGCACGTGCCCAGGCCGTGGCTTCAGTCCCTGGTTGGGGTGCCTATGAAAAGGCAGACAACCACTGTTTCTCTCACACATCAATGTTTTTCTCTCTCTATCGAAAAAGCACTGAAAAAAATATCCTCGGGTGAGGATTCAAAATAAATAAATAAATACATACATACATACATAAAAAATACCCTTGCAATTACTTGTTAAGACTTAAATAGGGATATTAATTCTGGAAAAAGGAAAACCATAGGAGCAGGGAACAAATCCTTGGTTGCCAGGAGAGGAGGGGGATTTGACCACAGAGGGTGGGTTGGCATGAGAGTCTGGATGGCTGATGGAACAGTTCTGTATCTTTCTTTTAAAATATTTTATTTATTTTTAGAGAGAGGGAGAGACATCAGTGTGTGGTCGCCTCTCATGCGTCCCCTACTGGGGACCTGGCCCACAACCAGGCGTGCGCTCTGACTGGGAATCGAACTGGCAACCCTCTGGTTCGCAGGCCGGCACTCAATCCACTGAACCACACCAGCCAGGGCTGTATCTTAATTATAGTGGTGGTTACATGACGTGCTAGCACCTTCCATGCAGCATCACTTGTAAAGGACAAGAAACTATTGAAATTTGGTCAGGAAAGAACAGGTTAAATTATCTAGGTGAGAATAAGTAGCTGTTAAAAAAAAGACAAAGGAAACAAAAACAGTCTTTATGGACTGAATTGAAACAGTCTTCAAAATATATTCTTTATTACCTCAGTAAGAAAAGTACATTTAGCCCTGGCTGGCGTGGCTCAGTGGGTTGAGTGTTGGCCTGTGAACCAGAGGGTCGCCAGTTCGATTCCCAGTCTAGAGCACATGCCTAGGTTTTGGTCCAGGTCCTTGGTAGTGGGTGTGTGAGGGGCAACCACACATTGATGTTTCTCTCCCTCTCTCTCTCCCTTCCCCTCTCTAAAAAAAATAAATAAATAAGATCTTTTTTTAAAAAAGTGAATTTAAGATTGGAGGATTCTGCCCTGGCCAGGTGCCCAGTTGGTTGGAGCGTCTTGCCATACACCAAAGGGTTGCGGGTTCAATTCCTGGTCAGGGCACACGCCTGGGTTCAGGTTTGATTTCTGGTCGGGGTGGGCACAGGAGGCAACGACCAATGTTTCTGTCTCACATTGATGTTTCTCTCCCTTTCTAAAATCAATAAACATCCTCAGGTGAGGATTTTTAAAAATAATAAAGTCAAAGAATTTTGTCTCAAAAAAAGTATTTTTAAGAAAAACAAGAGAAGCCCTGTCTGGTTGGCTTAGTGGGTTGGGTGTTGTCCCATGAACCAAAAGGTTGCCAGTTCGATTCCCAGTCAGGGCACATGGGAGCATGTGAGAGGCAACCACTCACAATGATGTTTCTCTCCTCCTCTCTCTAAAAATAAGTAAATAAAATCTTTTTTTAAATAGAAAACCTCTTTGGAAAATTATCATTATTTTTTTAAAAAGAAGAGGTAAAAATATTTTTAACCATCTGCTCTCATATCTACTTTTTAAAAAGATTTTATTTACTTTTTTAGAAAGAGGAACAGGGAGGAAGAGAAACATCAATGTGCAAGAGATACATCAATCAGCTGCCTCTCACATGGCCCAACTGGGGACCTGGCCCAAAGCCAAGGCGTGTGTCCTGACTGGGAATCGAACCAGTGATCTTCTGGTCGCAGGCCAGCACTCAATTCACCTAGCCACACCAGCCAGGGCTGCTATCATATCTATTAAAAGAATTGGAGTATATTCACATAAACCTCTGTAAATTCTTTCTGGAAAGAAACACTGTCCATGTGTGAACTATGTGAGAGGGAGAAAGAGAGGGTCAGAAACATCATGCCCCAGGAGACTGAACCTGCAACCCAGGTGGCCTTTCGGTGTGTGGGACAATGCCCAATGAACTGAGCCACACCAGCTGGGGTGGAGGATTTCATTTTTAGTATACAGTATCTTGTATATTTAGATTTCATATTCTATGAGTACATTGCCAACATTTTTAAATAACCAAATCATGCTAAAGATTTTAAAAATACTTCTGAGGAGAATCCCTAAGAGTGATGAGGTGCAGGGCAGCCGGCCTTCAAAAGTTGTTCTGCACAAGTCATTTGTCACTGCGTGTGAATAGTTTAACGTTAAAAAAAAAAATCGCCGGATTTGCCCTACTTCTCCATAAACCAGTTCTCCCGCCAAAGCCACTAGGGGGCAGTATGTTATCATAACTAAAATTTTGGAATCCACACATTTGGATTCAAATTCCAACCTTCCCCAGGGGAACAGTCACAAATTCTGGATAAATTAGAAAACAATTAACTAAAGGCACTGGAAATTGAACAGAAACAAACAGAAATTGGATGGGAACTGAAACTCAGAAAAAGGAAAGGCAGAGGGTGAGTTTCTTATTTGTAGGCCTTTCAGCCTGCGGCAGGCTGAACCAGGAGAGACAGCTAAACACCAAGGGAGGAAACTCTACAGGCTTCCCAGGTTGAAGCACCACAGCAACGGGAAAGCAAGGGATAAATCTGGAAAAGAGAGGGTTTATCCCAAATATCTTATGGAAACTCTGCTCATATACCTAGCTGACCGTGAACCAGACGCAGGGGGTACACTTCAGGAAGCCCAACCAAACCTGAAAACACTGAGCTGAAACGTAAGCTGCCATGTCACAAAAGAGACAGAGATCACAGTTTCGGTCCAACCAAAAGAATTGTATGTTTATATTCTAGAAGCAAAAATTTGGAATGTGAAAGTAAAAAACAATTACATTTACAACAACATAAACATACTTAGAAATAAATTTAACGGGAGATAGCTCTGGCTCGTGAGGCTCTGTGGGTTGAGCGCAGGCTGCAAACCAAAGGTTCTCCGGTTCGATCCCCAGTCAGGGCACATGCCTGGATTGCAGGCCAGGTCCCTAGTGGGGGGTGCCTGAGAGGCAACCACACATTGATGTTTCTCCCTCTTTCTCCCTCCCTTCCCCTTTCTCTAAAAATAAATAAAATCTTAAAAAAAAAAAGATATAAGCCTTCACCCCAAAACCTACAAAACATCCCTGAAACCTATAAAACCTACAAAATAATACTTAAATCAATGGGAAGTTATACCATGTTCATGGATTGGGAGACTTAATTTTAAGTTGTCGGTTCTCTAGACATTGGTCTAGAGCAGCAATTTTCAACCTTTTTCATCTCGTGGCACACGTACACTAATTACTAAAATCCTAGGGAACACCAAAAATATATTACTTTTTACTGATCTGACTTAAAAAAATAGGTATAATCTGGATTCATTCACACCGGGTGGCTATTGTTATTGGCTGTTGTCATTTTTTTAATTTGACAATCTGAGAGAAAAGAGGTCAGGGTCCCTGATAGTCACTTACTGCGTGTCTTAAAAATCCCTGTGGCGCACTGGTCAGAAATCACTGGCCTATAGGTTTACAGCCTCGCCCCACGATATTTCCATCTCTTTCCCTCCCAGAAGGAGAAGAAAACATCACCAAATATGGGGGGTCTGTGACTTAACATAGAAAGGCGGTTTCTTTTTCTTTCAGTTGCTTGTGATGTTTTCCGTGAGCTTTATTTATGAAAGCAATTTGAGGGTTACAGAAAAATTAGTGAGAAGTACAGGGAGTTCCCATACACCCCTTCACCCCACTCCCCCTATTATTAACATCTTGCATTCATGGGGTGCTTTGTTATCATTGGTAAGCCAATATTAATACAGTATTATTTTTTAAATTGTTTTCCATTTATTTTCAGAGAGGGGGCAAGGGAGGGAGACACAGAGGGAGAGAAACATCAATGTGTGGTTGCCTTTCACACGCCCCCAAACTGGGGGACCTGGCTGGCAACCCAGGTGTGTGCCCTGACTGGGAATTGAACTGGCGACCCTTTGGTTCGCAGCCCACACTCAATCCACGAAGCCACACCAGCCAGGGCTTAATACAATGTTATTAATTGAAGTGCATAGATATTAAGGGCCCACTCTTTGTTTGGTACATTCTACAGGTTTTGTAGAATGTACCAAACTCCCAGCTCAAGCCCAGCCCCCAGAACCCGCCTGAGGTCCACTGTCGCCCTCCCCCAAACAGGAGCACCAGCCCGACTTCTGCTCCCTAGCTTCGCTTTGCCTGCTTTTGAATTTCCTGTCAGTGGAATCACGCGGCATGCTAGCATCTGTGTGAAATTCCTCTGCTCAGCGTAACCTTTCTGGCCATCCTCCGTGCCAGTGGGGGCCCTTGAGGTCCCCCCATCCACTTCCCGTGCTTTTCCCTGACCAAGGCCCCACCACTGGGACCGACCATGGAGAATTTAGCGGGGGGGCTCACGGGACTGCAGGAGGGACACACGGCTATCAAGGCCTCCTCCTTTCGCCGCTGTCTCAACTCGGCAGCAGAGACTGTCATCCTGTCCTGTGCTCAGGACCGTCCAGGGGCTCCCAGCTCAGTGACAGTAAACTGTTCCCTTATTTCTGGGTCTCTGTCCCCCTTTACCTTGTCCCATCAATCTGGGACCACCATGACCTGATCCTGGTTCCCTCTGTGCCCTGCCGTCCCACCGGCCCCCTCCCTCAGTCCACTCCAGCCACACTGACCTCCTTGCAGATCCTCATGCACACCAGGCCCGCCCCCACCTAGGGCCTTTGCACGTACTGTTCCCTCTGCCTGGACCGCTCCCCGCCAACCCAGGGCTGCCTCCCTCGATGGCGGCCACTTGATTGGCGGAGCGTGGCCAGCACTTGCTATGCAGAAGGCAGAGAGTTCTCTGGCTTGTTCACTGCTGGGTCCAGGCTGCCAGTTCCATTTTTCACCCCCAGGAACGCCCTCAAACCCTGTCAACACCCAGAGCGCCCCTTCCAAATGCCCAGTCCCTGCCTTCAGCGCGCAGTCCCCCCAGCTGGCAGCCTGCTCCTCTCCCAGTCACAGCCCCCATTCCCCCCCAGGCTCCTGGCAGGAATCCCCGCAGAGAGACACAAAGAGAGGCCCAGCACCGGGTTTTATTGCTTCCCTGGCAGAGAGGAGGCGTCCTGGGGACGGTGCCTGCGGGTGAGTGTGGGCGGGGGCATTTCCTGACTGTGGTGTGAGGCTCAGATTTGGAGCTGTGGGTTGGGGAGACTCTTGGAAGCTGAGCTAGATGTGGGGAGCCATGGGCTGGGCTGGGCTGGGCGGTGCTGCCAGTGAGGGGTAGGTGATCACTCCCTCTTCAGGCCTGTGAGAGGCCCTGGGTGGGGCTGGGGGGAGGGCCTAGGGGGGCTGAGGGGTCTCACAGAGAGAACTTGACCAGGTGGGTCTGAGAGAGCCCAGGGGCGGAGGGACAGCCCAGGCGGTGTCCACGTCCTGCAGGGCTGGACACGGAGGGGGGCCGGGGCCCCTCCTCAGGTCACCCCGGGGGACCAGGAGGCGGCAGTGGGCATGTGGAGGCTCAGAGCTCATCATGGTGACGCGTCAGGTCCTCGCCGTAGTTGGTGGCCTGGCTGCCCACGAACATGTTCCAGTTGCCGAGGATCTCAGCCTTGCTCAGACGCCCGTCCTGGACAGGTCAGAGGTCAGCAGGGACACCTCAGTCCCTGCATGTGAGACCCACCTCTGCAGCTAAGCATGGCTCTCGGGGTCTCTGCCCCCTTGCTCTGCATCTCTGTCCCTCTCTGGGTCCGTGTCTCCTGCCCCCTTGGGTCTCTGTCCTCGCCTTGAGGTCTCTGTTCCACCCATCCCTCGGCCCCTCTCTTGGTCTCTCTGTCCCTTTCTCCAGCCAAACAGGGACCCCAGCGGCTCCTGGCCCAGCTCTTGGTCACTTGAGCCCACCAGGCTGCACCCCCACCCTCCCCTACCCCCTGTGCCTGGGCGGGGCCCAGCAGCACCTTGTCCCTGTCGCTCTCATGCAGCAGGTGGTTGGCCTCCACCAGCGGCTGGTCCTGGGCCGGGGGCAGCACCCAGTGGCCCACCTCCCGGCCGTCCAGATGACCATCCTTGTTCAGGTCCCGGAAGTCCCGGAACTGGTCCCGCTCCGTCTGCACCCAGGCGGGCTCCTCCTCCCCCACCTCCGCGGAGTACAGGTCCGCTGGAGTCAGGGCGAGAGGCCGACTCAGGGCCGGTGCCCAGGCCAGCTGGGCCAGCCTGGGCTCCAGTCCCAGCTCTGACACACCCTGATCAAGAGACCCCAGCCATGCCCTCCTCGCTCTCTTTAGCCTCAGTTTCTTCTGTTTAAATGGGATTGATAACAACGCCGGATTTACAGGTGTGGAAACTGACTACAGGTGAAATTGACTTGATTGACGGGTCCACTGATGGGCTGAACAATCAATCAGGTTGACGGATGCCCACATGAAATACTGTGCGCATTCGTGTGGTCCAGTGCCTGGCACCTAGTAGGTGCTCCATATGAAGGAAGGACGGGGTGGAGATGTTTCTGGAGAGATGACAGGAGATACTACAAAGCTCACCTCACTCTAAGAGCCACCCTGGAGATAGTTGGAGCCTCTCTTTTGTTCCAATTATTTTTGGGTTTTTTTGTTTGTTTGCTTGCTTTAAAAGGAATTCTTTTTTTGTTTTAAAATTTTACTTACTTATTTTTAGAGAGAAGAGAAAGGAGGAAGAAAGAGGGGGAGAGAAACATTGATGTGCAAGAGAAACATTCATAGGTTTCACACGCCCCCTACTGGGGATGTGGCCTGCAACCCAGGCATCTGCCCTGACAGGCAATCGAACCAGTGACCTTCCAGCTCACAGGCTGGCACTCAATCCTCTGAGCCACACCAGCCAGGGCTGTTCCAATTACTTGTAAATGTTTGCAAAACTCTTCATCCCCAGGACTGCCCTAGAGAAAGTACTACCCCACAGATGGATTTCCCAGACCTTTCAACCTGACAAGCCTTTTACACCAGACACAAAGACATGATAATTAGCTTTCCTCCCCACGGGACCAGGCCAGGGAGCTGTCGGAGGATGTCATCTAGGATACAGCAGGCAGCCTGCCTGGGCACAGGCAGCCTCCAGGGACAGCATGCACAGGGTTCCTCCCTCTTTTTAATGGTCCTAAGTCATCATTTCTTCTACGAAATGGCCATGGTAAATGGGAGTTGGGTGTTTTCATTTTGTGCTAATAGGTGTACAACATAAAACCATTAGTGACAGTACATTTCACAAAGTTATGCAACCAGACAGGATAGTGAGAAGCTAGGAAAATTCCTTGGCACATAGAATAGGGAAACGGAGACAGAGCTGAACACGATGGCCGAGCAATTTACAGCCAGATGCAGAAGCTCCCCTCCCTGGAGATAATATCCAGGCCTCAGCTGTATCTCAACAGCAGGCCCAGAAAAGCAGCAAAACCAGACAGGCCGAGCCAGGACCAACTGCGGCGACAAGGACCCCCTGCCGCCCTGGCGCTGACTGATCAGTGGAGACCAGGACCCTGAAAACTGATGCATGTTCTACTAAAACCCTCCCCCAAGACCTCCCCTAAGATTCCACCTGCAAGAGGGAGAAAAACTCAAGACAAATGACCCAGGGCACAGGCCGTCCGTCTGGGGAGCAGCCCCTGCCATTCCCTTCCCTGCTCCTTCCCCCTCAGGCAGCATCGCCTAAACTCTAAGGGACCTGGAGGCATTTACAGATAGGAAAACAGGCTCAGAGACAGCGAGGGACTCGTTTACCCCATATGGCCGGGAGGGGGCAGGTGGGTACCAGGCAGGCTGGCTCTGGAGCCTGTACCCATACAGGGAGGGCACCCCTATCTCTCCCATCTCCCCTGACACGCCCCCCAGCCTGGGTCAGGGCCTGCAATGGCCCCCAGTCCTCCTCATTCATGCCTTTCCCCCTACCATTCGACAGGGCAATGTTACGTTTCACGGGAAGATCCTGGGGTTCTGCCCATGCCCCTGTCTCCAGAGCCTCTCAGGGACCCCACAGCTGGGGTGTCAGGGAAGAAACCTGGGGTCTGTCTGCCAGGACTCAAGGCCCGCCCCACCTGAGTAGCAGGTGACCTCAGTCAATTATTGTTCCCTCTGGGCCTCAACTTCCTTGTCTATAAAGCGGGGTGACAGCGCCATCCCACAGGGCTGCTGTGAGGGTCCGGTGAACTTATTTCTGAGATGGGACCACAGTCACTGCAGGCTCCGGGTCAGCCACTGTTCAGATTCAGCTGTGATGCTCGAGTTCTTTCTTGCAAACAAATAAACGCTTAAATCAAAATGTCCTGCCTGCGGGTTTGTTCCATGAAGACATTCCACAGGAAAATGTGTTCAAACTTCTAACAGTCCCATATGTAGCAGCTTTCCCCTCAACTAATGTCTTTGGCCCCGGAGGGCAAGGACAGAGGCAGGGCCACCAGGCTGTTTGGAGGTGTCACAGGGCTCCCTGACAGCTCAAGTAGCAGGTGACATTGACACTTTGCTGTCTAAGTGTAGGTTCAGGACAAGCTTCCCACCCCCGGTAAATGCAGCTCCCGAGCCCTAATTGTGTAGAAACTTCAGACCCTCCCAGAAGGGACCTGGTCTGTGACAGTCCGGGCTGTGTCCCCAACCACTAGCATGTTCAGTGAGTGCTTCTTGGTCCTGGCACACAGTAGGTGCTTGATAAATGCTTCTTTGGTCTGATATATAGAAGGTATTCAATACACGTTTCCTGGGCCCAGCCCACAGTACAGGTTTCATAAAGATTTGTTGGGTCTGGCTGGTGCAGCTCAGTGGATTGAGTGCCGGCCTACAAACTGAAAGGTTGCTGGTTCGATTCCCAGCCAGGGCACATGCCTGCATTGCAGGCCAGGTCCCCAGTTGGGGACTTGCGAGAGGCAACCAATCAATGTATCTCTCACACATTGATGTTTCTCTCTTTCTCCTTCCTGCCCCCCTCTCTAAAAATCAATCAATCAATAAATAAAATCTTAAAAAAAAAACAATGTGCTGGGCCTGATACACAGTGGATGATGGATAAAAAAGATTTGGGAGCCTGGCACATAGTAGATGTTCAATAAGTGTTTGGTGGGTACATAAACTCAAGCAGCACCCAGCCCCCACCCGCGTCCCCCCACATCAGAGGGTCTTTGCTTTATAAGGCATTGGGCTGCCCCCCAGTCCCAGGAGGGGACAGGCATCCTCGAGGAGGCGGTCAGGTCCCACTCACCGATGTACTCTTCCACTTGGATGTAGCCGTCCTTGTTCTTGTCCAGGTCCTCCAGGGTTTCCTGGGGAGAAAGAGGCAGTGGGGCTGGCTCCCAAGGGGAACGGACCCCTGGGGTTGGGGTGTGAGGTTACTTCCGGGCACCCCATTCTGGGGTGGCTGTGCGGCCGGGTGTTGGAATGGCCTCAAGAGGGCAGAACTGTCCCCAGGGGCACATAGGGAATTGAGGGGCTTTCTGTGGTGCCAGAATGATGCAGGCCCTCTCTCCTCTTAATGGGTGGGGCCACGGAACCCAGGTGTCCTGACGCACAGGTTGGTGAACACAAGGAGGGGTGACCTACGTCCCTAACCACTGCCTCATTGCCCAGCCCACACTCCCCAGGGCGGAAGCCTCTTCCCCTTCTAAAGGCAGATGCTAGACCCTCACTCCAATTTGCTTATAAGCACGAAGTATGTGGTGAACATGCTGACGTTTTAGGGCTGACAGATAAAATGCAGGATTCTCCATTTCCTTCGCTGTCAGGGGAACAACAAATCACTCTTCGGTATGAATCTGTCCCATACCATGTTGGCGGCATACTTACAGTACAGGATGCTGAGTTACTTCAATTTCAGATGAATGGTGTTTTAGTAAGAGTATGTCCCCAATATTGTGTGGGACAGACTTATACTAATCCCAAATACCATGTGGGATATACTTACAGTAAAAAAAATTATTTGTTGTTATAAATTCAAGTGTAATTGGATGTCCTCTGTGATATGGTAAATCTGACGACTTTATAACACTCACATATTAAAATTCCTGTCATTTGCTCTGGCTAGTGTGGCTCAGTGGATTAAGCACTGGCCTGCAGACCAAAGGGTTACAGGTTCGATTCCCAGTCGGAGCACATGCCTGGGTTGCCAGCTAGGTCCCCAGTAGGGGGCGCACGAGAGGCAACCACACATTGATGTTTCTTTCCTTCTTTTTCTCCCTCCCTTCCCCTCTCTCTAAAAATAAATAAAACAATAAAATCTTTTTAAAAAATAAAAGAGGGACACTGGGTCTTGCAGGTTGGGAACTGTAAGGGGTTCAAGAAGCCTGGGTTAATGACATCTCTCCTCTTTAATTCCCATTAATCCAGTGAATCCTGTCCTGTAGCTGTATTGACATGTGTGTGTAGAATGACATATGAGCATTTATACCCCAGGCCAATTTTCCATGTATGAACTCATCTAGTCCCCATAACCACCCTTCAGTACCATCACTCTACAGATAAGGACATTCAGGTGCAGAGAGGTTAAGTAAATTGCCTAAGGTGACACAGCCAGGAAACAGCAGGGCTGGGATTCGAACCCAGGCCTTCTGGCCTTTGAGCCCCTGATCCTAATGGCCCTGTCATACACCCTCAAAGCAGCTTTAGAAATGGAGACACAAGAACAGGGTTACCTGTGAGGACCAGACTGCAGGATACATTGTGGGGACACAGGAGGAAAAAGAGGGTTTGCTTTTGTGGCATCTTTTGGGGGGTTTAACCACATCAATTGCTGAGGAGTTGGGCATGATACAAGTGGGCATAAACCATTCCGCTAATAGTGACACTGGGGCACCAGGGTGGGGTGGAGATGTCACCCGCCATTGATTGGTCCTTGCGGCCTGGGTTTCCTGGGGAAGGTGCCAGAGGATCAGGTAACCAGAACTCCCAGGGTGAGCGCCAGAAGACGGGCCCTCACTCACGGCCACCACGACGTCTCGCATGTGAGGGAACTCCTCTGGGTGCAAGAAGGCTGTCAACTCCTCTCGAGTGGCCTGCAAGTCCCCATCCTGGTCAGCCGCCCGGAAACGCCGCTCGTCCCGAGCCAGCATCTTCTTATAGGTCTCCGCATCTTCCACGTCGTGAAATTCCTCACCTAGGAAAGGAGGGAGCTTGGTGAGATGTGCTTTCGTGGAGGGGACACCAGGTGTGTTGCAGAGAAAGACTAAGGGGTCCTACTTGGGGCCTCAGGGCAGGAAGACCTCCCCTGGGTTAACCATACATGGAACATATCCATCATTTGCATGCACTTGCTACTTTGTAGTAAGAGCTTATTACAAGCCAAGCTCTTCACCTACACTGCATTGAACACTCCCAGAAAGCAAGTGGAGTTCTTTTGTTTAGTCTCTTCATGAATGAGAACCTGACTCCCAGAGAGGAATTAACTCGCCCAAGTTCCCGCAGCCAGGAATGATGGCCTTTGAGTTAACACTGGCCAGTGGGGCCCCCAGTCATGCTCTGGTGCAGGAGGTTATTCTGCTGGACAGAGTGGAGGGAAGAGCATTTTCAACAGAGGGAACAATATGTGCGGAGTGAGCTCAGGGAAACGGCAGAATATCCATTTGACTGGGGAAGAAAATGCAGAAAAACAAAGCCGGAGGGGTGGGCTGGGTGGGCCTGAGGAGCTGGGACTCTCTCTTGGGGGCCCAGGGGAGTCACGGGGGACTGTGAGCAGTGGAGGATCCGGGTAAGCTCTGGATGTGCAAGACCCCTTGGGGAATGTATGAGGGACAGGCCAGAGTGAGGGTACAGGAAGGAGAACCAGAGCTGTTGGGGCCCAGGGCTGGGGTGTGGGGACAGGGAGGAGGGAACCAGAAAGGCAGCAGGCAGGGTAAATGGCTTTGGGGTTCTCAGATGAAAGGCCAGAGGTCAGGGGCATGGAAGGTGGATGTCCCTGGTCAAGGATCTGAAGTACCCACCCCACCCCCTGCCGCCCCTTCCCTGTCCCGAGATTATAAAGGTTGTAGATGCCAGAATGAGAAGCCAGAAATCAGAGATTGGTGGTTTCAGGGTGTTGAGGTTTTGAAGAGGGTAGACCCTGGCCAAGGATCAGAGGTCAGAGGTCAGGAATTTTGACAATGGGCTAAAAGATTCTCAGGACGAAGGATCAGAAAGGTCAGGGCTAGTGAGTGTGTGAGGAACGGGGGTCAGGGTCTCGCCGCATACCAGGCGCGTAGTAGCCATAGGTGGCGTTGCGCAGCTCCTCCCAACCCACACGCCCGTCGCGGTCCGTGTCGTACGTGTCCCAGGCCGCGCTCACCGAGTCCTGTATGTGCCGTTGCTGTGTGTGTGCGATCCACGAGCGGAGCTCGGCCAGTGACACCCAGCCGTCCCCGTCCCCGGCGCGGTCCATGCGGTCCACTATGCGCCTGTGGCCGGGGCAGGGCACATGTCAGACTCAGGCCCCGCCCACACTGGAGGGGTTCCCGCCTTTGCCCAGGCTCCGCCCCTGAGCAGAGCCATGCCCCCACCTGAGGCGCACCTCTTCTAACAGGGCTAAAAAATGCTGTCCTACAGACGCCCACAAAACGGAGGAGGCACAGGTCAGTACCGAGACCGCGCCCACATCAGGGTTCGTCTCCCAAAGGCGATCACGCCCTTCCCCCAGCGGGCCTACGGCGGGTGCGGTGGTCCGCAACACGCCAGGTGGGGGAGAAACCCGGAACATGCCAAGGCCACACCCTCCGCTCTGGCCCCGCCCCTCAACCCTGCCGCGCTCCATCTCCCGCTGGCCCTCGGAGTTGGAGTAGGGACAGAGAAAGGGACACCCATTGCGTCCTTGGCCCGCAGGGCTACTGTCCCAAAACTGCCTCTGAACTACGACTGCCACGGCCACACACCTCTCGCCGTCTCCGGCCCGGCCCCATGTCCCGCCCCTCCTCCCTGACTCTGCCAGTTTCAGAATCTCCCTTCTAACCCTCCTCTAACGCCTGCTGCTCTGCCCCCTCCCTGGATACGCCGGTCAATTTCAGGCCCCTCTCCATCCAGCCCTGCTTCATGCAGCGTCCCCTACCTTTCTCCGGACGTTAGCAGGTATTGACCTATCACCCGCGATGCCGCGGGTCAGGTGGCTTCTCTCAGGTCTCATCTGTGGGCTCCCAGACCCCTTCCTGCTCCCCTGGCCACGGCCCACCACTGGTTGAGATCCTCGCCCAACTGCTAACAGAGCGCTCAAGGAGCCTTATCTGTCTCTGTCTCTAACCCCTTGAGACCCACTCGCCAGGGTCGAATCCGAGCCGGCCCTGCAACTCCCTCCCGAGCCAGGTTCCTCTGCTAGGATGGGATGGAGACAGGCTCTGTCCCTAGGACTCACACTCTACACAGAAGTTTAAGTGGTTGCTAAGAGCTTGGGGTTCCACAACCAGATATTCTAGGTTCAAACTCTGCACCCTCCTCCTACTGGCTGTGTGACCGTGGGTAAGTCACTGAACCCCTCTGTGCCTTAGTTCCCCACTCTGTAAAATGGGGATAAATAGTAGAATGTGACAGTGGGAAATAAATACATTAGGTAAGCCTGGGAAAGCACTTAAAACAGTGCCTGGCATCGCAGTAAGTGCTGTGCCAAGCATGTTAGCCTCTCCCTGCTTTTCCTCTCCCATGCCTCCGTCACCCAGCCCCATCCCAACATGGTCTCCCAGCCAGAGACCTGGCCACCACGGCTGTGTCCACCTGGTCTAGTGCCACCATCTCTCGTCTCCCACCTGCACTGCAGTGACTTCCTCAGTGGGCTCCCTGCTTCTTGCTCTACATAGGCTGGTTCCCAAATGGCAACCAGAGGGACTCTGTTAAAATCCAAGTCAGCTCAGGTCCTCCCTCTAAAGTCCTCTCATGGCTCCCATCTCACTCAGAGAAAAACTTCAATCTTCCTTCGTGGCCCTGGCTGGTGTGGCTCAGTGGATTGAGCAAGGACTGCGAACCAAAGGGTCACTGGTTCGATTCCCAGTCAGGGCACATGCCTGGGCTGTGGGTCAGGTCCCCAGTAGGGGGTACGCAAGAGGCAACCACACATTGATGTTTCTCTCCCTCTCTTTCTCCCTCCTTTCCCCTCTCTCTAAACACAAATGAATAAGACCTTAAAAAAAAACACTCCACTTGCGGCCCAAAAGACCCTCCCTGCACAGCCACTTTGCTCCCTCTCTGCCACCCTCTCCCTCTCCAGTTGCTCATTGGGTTCTAGTCACAACAGACTCATTGTTCCTCGAACACACAGGCCTCCTCCTGCCTCAGGGCCTTTGCATTTATATTTCTCTCTGCCTGGCATGCCAATCCCGCACATACTAACTAGCACGGCCCAAATATTCTCACCGAGGCCTCCCCTGACCTCTCTGTTTAAAATTGCCACCTTGAACCTTCCGGTCCCCATCCTTCTCCTCCCCATCTTTCTCTTACCCTAGACGGGCTTGGCTTTCTTCTGGGCTGAGTTGGTCGAACTCCTTGGCCACCTCTCGTCCCAGGAAAGCCTCATGGTCGTACTGGAAGTTCCCGTGGGCATCATCATGAGGGGCCTCGCTCAGGGGAGCCTGCTGGTGCACCCTCCCCGAGCCATGAGGGCTGGCCTCAGTGGAGGGCTTCCCCTGGGCCCCCTGCCTGAGCAGCAAGAGCAGCAGCAGAAGTGATGGTCGCCACGTCATCAGTCCCTGGGAAGTGTGGCAGGCTAGGAGTCAGGAGTCACAGGGAAAAGGACAGAGAACGAATGGGAGGGTGGGGGGAGGGGACGCAGAACAGGACAGAGAGATGGTAGCTGGCCACAAAGTTCTGGGCTCAAGAAGGGCCGGAGAGGGAAGGGAGGGATGGGTCCTTAGAAGGTAAAACCAGCTTTGGGGACTGTGGGGACTGGATCTTTCTTTTGAGGGAGTTCCGGAGGGGTCCCAGAGCTGCGAGTGGGGGTACTCAAGCAGGAGACGTGGCGCACTTCCCACGCAAAATGCGGGGCAGGGTCGTGGTTAAAAAAAGAAGTCATGCAAGGTCCCAGGCGTTGTTCCCAGTCTGGACTCTCATCCTCGACCCGAGCGGACCTGAGTCGTCCGACCTGGGCCGGCCACCCGCCCTCGCCTCTGTTTACCGGGTTCTGCGGCCTCGCAGTCTTCTCCACGATCCGCTCTGCGTTCTCCAAAGAGATGCCCAATTTGGCCGCTATCCAGCCAGGCCTGCCTCCCGCAGAGCGAGGCCCCGCCCCCCGACCAATGCGCTTTGGAGGACCCCCCCACGGGGCGGGGCCGCAGACAGAGGGGCGGGCAGCGGGCGCCCCTCGCCACGTCCACAAAGGAAAACTTGGTGCGCGAGGATCAGCCTCGCCCCTTCCCAGGCCGGGGCGCAGTGGGCGAAGCGGGAGTGACGCGGCCGGGAAGAACTACAACTCCCGACAGGCTTCGGGGGCGTCATACCCCACAACTTCCAGATTTTCTAACTCTAAAGCCTCATGGGAGATTTGTTTATATCTTTTTCCTCTTTGTCAGCACGGTTTAAGAAACAAGGGAACTTCGGGCCCAGAGGAGCCATCCCCTTCCCGGACAGAGGGAACTACATTTCCGCTCCACCAAGGGGCCAAGTCAGGCTACAGCCAAGAATTCCTCAAAATGCCTGGCACAGTGCAGGCATTCAGTAGATATTTGTGAAATTTACAAATGAAAAATATATGACTTGGCCCTGGCTGGTGTAGCTCAGTGGATTGAGCGCGGGCTGTGAACCAAAGGGTGGCTGGTTCGGTTCCCACTCAGGGCACATGCCTGGGTTGCAGGTCAGGTCCCCAGTGGGGGCCACGTGAGAGGCAACCACACACTAATGTTTCTCTCCCTCTCTTCCCCTCTCTCTAAAAATAAATAAATGAAATCTTTAAAAATAAAAAAAATTAAAATATATGACTGGTGTATAAAACTGGCAGATTCCACCATTTCAACCTGTTAGCCTCAGGAGTTTTGCAGCCCAGAACTCACACCATTTATTCCCCCCACCCATTCCCTTACCTCCCCTGCTGGAAAACTCGAAATGATGAGAACACAAGGATGCCGGCCCAAATTCTTGTTATATGTGGAGGTGGAAGGGAGCCGTATACTTTAGGAGGGGAAACTGAGGCAGACCACAGGAGGAACAATCCAGAGGTAGGAAACCGGGCCCAGGACTCCTTCTTAGAGGCTCGGAAATACCAGGGTTCCAGGGTGTCTCACAGCATGAAAGGGACCTGGCTGCATTAGCTAGTGGCAGCCAGGATGGGGGAGGATCAGGCGGTTGCTGAGAATGCTTTCATATCCTAAGAGTCAGCATCCTTGGACAGGTCGGGAGTGGGCAGGAGGGCCCCTCCATCGTCCGCACGGAGAGAGATCCAAGGGGCTGGAGAGAGAAAGGGGGAAGCATCAGAACCTCGGAGAGCCTCTGGGTCTCTGCCTCTCCCCCACAAGTGTGTCTATCTATCTGTCTCTGCTGCTGTGTCAGTTTTTGTCCCTCCCCCCAGGTCTCTCTTTCCCCACTCCCATTCTCTGTCCACACCTCCTCTCTCTTTCCCTCTCTGGCTAGATCTCTGCCCCCCCTCTTTTGGGGTCTCTGTCCCTCTCTGAGCCTCTTCCCTCTCCCTGCCCCCACCTGGTAGCCCCCTCCGCATCCTCCACCACAGCAGAGCTCCTCCTGCGGCCACTGCCGCGAGCAGTAAGAGGCCAATGACGATTCCAACCACGGATATCGAGGACTTGGCTGGTGATTCTGCGGCCAGAGATATGCTGTCAGGTGTTGAATGAATGGACCCCCTGCCCATCTGAGACAGGACAAGGGCCTGGGAGTTCTGCGTTCCTCCCAGTCTCAGAGATCCCAACACCAAGTTGTGGGGAGCGGGTGTGGGCAGACGAAAGGCCGGTCAGCTGGTGCTCTGGGCCTGGTTGGATGTAAGAACCAGCCATAGCGAGAGGGGTCTCAGTCATACTGGCCAAGGGACCTGCAGCGGCAGGGAGGTGGCGTTAGAACTCGCAGAGCAGGGGAGGGCAGAGAGCAGCAGGTCAAACTCCAAGCAGTAAATGGTCATTCTTGGTGAGGACTGGCAGCAGCAGACAACAATGGTCAGACTCCGTGAAGATTAGCAGCAGCGGGACAGAAGGTGGTCAGATTTAGCAAGGACTGTCCACAGTGGTTAACCGGGGGCCAAGATTCAATGAGGCCAGCAGCAGCATGGGAGGCCAGGGAGCATGAGCAACCCGGGACAGAGGCTGTAAGTCTTTGGAGAAACTGGCAGTAGCGGGCACAAGGCAGTCAGACTCAAAGAGGACTGGAAGGTGGTCAGACTTGGAAAGGACTGCTTCAGGAAGACCAGAAACAGGGGTTATCAGCACCCGGGGGGACCTCACCCACGTCCACAATGAGGGGCTGTGACAGCCCTGCGTGCTGCACCACACAGTGGTAGTGGTGCTCGTCACCGCTCTTGACCGTGAGTGACGACCAGGCGTGGAAGGAGCCGTCGCCGTTGGGGCCGAGCTCGCTGTCGCCGGTGCCCACGGCCAGCCCATTCCTGAGGAATTGCAGCTGCAGCTCGGGTGGGTAGAAGGAGAAGGCGCTGCAGGTGAGTACGGAAAAGCCGGGGCTGCCTGGCCGGGCCTTCAGGCGCATGGAGGGCGGCTCTGCAGACAGACAGGCAAATAGGCTCAGCCCCCAGCCCACGAGCCCCCAGGGCCAGGTCCAGCCCAGGGCCATAGAGAGGCCTCCAAGCCTTTCACTCTACCCAGCAGGCCCCACCACACACCCTGCGTGTACTACGCCTGGGCAATATAATGGTAAAAGGAAAAGGACCTTCCTGGGGGGCAGAGACACAACCTGTCCACCATCAGGGTATCCAGCTCTCATCCCTGCCTTCCTACAACTGACAGGTTGAGCATCTGTCATGCCAGCCACTCTTCCAGGCACTGGGGACACATCGTGTGCAAGGTAGACAAACGTCCCTGTCCTCATGAAGCTTCTGTTCTTCTTTTTTAAAATAAATTTTATTTTTAGAGAGAGGGTAAGGGAGAGAGAAAGAGAGGGAGAGAAACATCAATGTGTGATTGCCCCTTGAACACCCCTCACTGAGGACCTGGCCCACAACCCAGGCATGTGCCCTGACTGGGAATCGAACCAGGGCCTTTTGGTTCACAGGCCGGTGCTTAATCCACTGAGCTACACCAGAACTTTATATGAAGCCAGAGTACCCTTAATAACAACACCTCACGAGGACACAACAAGCAACGGAATTTAAAGCCAATCTCCCATGCAAATAGATGAAAAATCATATATATATAATTTTGCAGATATATATATATATATATGCAGATAGAATCTAGTCATGTATATAAAAGATAATACATTATGATCAAGTGAAGTTTATTCCAGGAATGCAAGGTTGTTTAACTTTTGAAAATCAGCTACTATAATTCACCACATTAGACTAGAAGGGAAAAAAACAAAAGGTCATTTGATAAAATTCAGCACTATTCAAAATAAAAACTCTTAGTCAACTATGAGTTGAAGAGAACTTCCTTAATTTGACAATGGGCATCAACAAAGAAAACCTATGGGGAGTGGGGAGGGGATATCGGGCAAAGAAGGGGAAGGGTCAACGAGGAACAGGGACAAAGGCAGCTGTGGGGGAGTATTCAGTGTGGGAGGTGAGGGTGGGTCGGTGGAGGAGAGCAACAGGGGTGAAATGGGGACAACTGTAATTGCACAACCAAAGGAAAAGAAAAAAAAAGAAATATTTTGGTTAACTTGAAACAGAAAAAAAAAACCCTATGACTCACATAATACTTGGTAAAATGCTGATGCTTTTTCTGCAAGTTTGAGAATACAAGGTGTTCATTATCTCCACTCTATTTAGCGTTGTACTGGGGATTGCAGCCAGTGCAATAACATAAGAAAAAGAAATAAAAGGTATTGCCCTGATCCAAGTGGCTTCAGTTGGTTGGGCATCGTCCCGCAAAGGGAAGGCTGCCACTTGGATTCCCAGTCAGGGCGCCTGCCTGGGTTGTGGGTTTGGTCCCTGGACAGGGGGTGGGCAAGAGGCAACTAATCCATGTTTCTGTCTTACACTGGTGTTTTTCTCCTTCTCTCCCCCCCCAACCCCCGCCAGCCCCTCTCACTAAAAATAAATAAAGTCTTTAAAATCAATCAATAAAAAAAATGGGCAACAGACCCAAAGAGCCTCTCCACAAGAGTGGACACTGCGCTGGCCAAAAATGTGAAGAAGTACTCACCACAGCAAGTCGTCACATGGTTTATACAATCATGAAAAAGGACTTCACAGTAAGATACTACCACACACCCACTGCCACTGTTCACATGAAAGTCGGTATGAAATTCCGGCAAACCTGTGGGGCAACCGCCATGCACACACAGGGCTGGTGGCAACTCGGAACTGGTTCGACCGCTCTGAGGAAACGCAGAGCCCCACCAGCTAAACCTAATCGGATCAGCAGGCTAGGACTCAACCGTCCCACCCCTGGACATTCAGTCAAAGTCAATGCAAATACAGATGCATCAGGACATCTACAAGAGTGCTCATGGAAACTATGCTCATAATAGCCCCAATCTGGAAAAGCAAAAAATTGTTGGATTAACTGTGGTATGGACCATGCAACAGAATAGTACTCAACAATTAAAAAAAAATGAACTACTGATACACACAACAGAGTCTCATAACACAAGCTCGAGTGGAGGAAGCCAGACACGGACAAGCAAAGACTCACAGCCACACAAATTTGAAAGTCAGACAACACTGTGGCAACAGAAGTCAGGTTAGTCATAGTGCTTAAGGGGTCTGAAATGGGAAAGGACATCAGGAAGTCTCCTGGATCTAGAAATGTTCTAGATCTTGATCTGGAGGGGAGGTACATGGGCAAATATAAAACTAATTGAGCCCTGGCTGGTGTGGCTCGGTGGATTGAGTGCCAGCCTTCGAACCAAAGGGTTGCTGGTTCGATTCCCAGTCCGGACACATGCCTGGGTTGCAGGCTGGGTCCCCAGTGGGGGGCACGTGAGAGGCAACCACACATTGATGTTTCTCTCCCTCTCTTTCTCCCTCCCTTCCCCTCTGTCTAAATATAAATAAATAAAAATATTTTTAAAATAATACAAAATTAATCGAGCCATGCACTTTAGGTAGGTAAGTCAAAGCTCCATAAAAAAGAAAAATAATAAGGCTATTATAATGATGGGACAGATAGCACAGGGGTGTGAGTGAGAGGCAACAACGGCAGTGGGATGGGGGCGCGCCTTAGCCAGGGTGGTTGGCAGGGGAGGGCCTTGCAGAAGAGCTGGCGTCCAAGATCAAACCTAAAGCACAAGGACCCAGTCATGGCGGGATCCCCAGGAAGGGAATTGTATGTAAGCAGAGGGGACCACACGGCAAACGTCCTGAGGAGGGAAAGAATCAGACATGCTGGAGGACAGGGAAAAGGCCAGTGCAGCAGGGACATTGCGACGTCAGAGCGACGGAAAGCAGCCACACCACAGGGGCTCATGGGCCACAGCACGGAGTCTGAACTGGAGTCTAAGACTAATGGGAAGCTATTCGGATGGTTTTATGTTTGCCTGTTTGTTGTTAACTAAATCAGTGTCCTTTTTTAATTGATGGATTTGATAGAGAGAGAAAAAAAGGGACAGAGAGAGAGAGAGAGACATCGATTTGTTGCTCCAGTTCTTGATGCACTCATTGGCTGATTCTCGTATGTGCCCAGACCAGGGATCGAACCTGCAGCCCTGGTGTATCAGGACAAGAATCTAACCTTAAGACATGCATATTGGTTTTTGGAGAGAAGGGAGGAAGAGAGAACAGGAGAGTAACATCGATGGATTGCCTCTCGTACACACCCAACTAGGGACCAAACACACAACCTAAGCATGTGCTCTGATAGGGAATTGAACCCAAGACCTTTTGGTTTACTGGATAACGCTCCAAGCAACCCAGCCAGGGCTTATTTGGCCGGATGGGAGCTCCCTCTGACTGGCAGAGAGAGGACGGTGTGTAGGAAGGGCCGAGACAGAGACTGGGATAGCAAGGTGGGGACACCAAGGAGCAAAGAGCTCTAATTCCAGCCCTTGGTGACCCCCCAGATGTACTTCATTACAGCTCAGAGTGACCTGTGCTAGACCGGAGGTCACACAAGGCATCATGGGAGCCCCAGAGAGGCAAGGGAAAGCCTCATGGATGGGAGGAATGTCCTTGGGTGTGATACCAGTGGCACTAGAAGGAGAATGGCAGAGGCAAAGAAGGGGAGAGAGTTGGTGTGAGCTCAAGGAACTCCAGGCCGTTCCAAATGGCTGAGGAGGGCAGAGGGAGAAAGGTGAGGCTCAGGAGGGGGACATAGGTGATGCCACGCGGGGCCCCCAGTGCCTGGCTGAGGGACTTGAGCTGTGTCCTGAGGGCTCTGGGAGCCACGAGAGGGCCATGTGCGGGAGAAGGGCAGGGTCACCTCTGGGGGCAGAGTGAGGGATTGGCTGCTGGGAGGAGAATGGAGGCCAGGAGGCTGGGAGGCCCTCGGGGATCCTGGTTTCTCCCGGAGCTTGCTCACCCTTCCACTCCAGGTTCCCCCGGCCCCTCTCCAGGTGGTCCAGCAGCCGCTGGGGGCAGGAGTACAGCAGAAAGGCCTTCTCCTTGTTCACAGTGTCCGCGTGCTGTGTCCACTTCGCATTGATGGTCCGAACCTCAGGCCAGTCCCCGTCCCAGATGCCCGCCTTGGGGTCAAACTTCATGAACTCCTCACCGTTCAGAGCAAACGTGGCCATGGGCACGGACGCATTGTCAGGGCCCAACTCACAGCCCAGGAGGCCCTGCAAGGTGTAGGAACCTGGGGTTCCCACAGAGAGGTGAGCAGGGGCCAGACTCCTCCTCCCTCAGATCCAGGATTCAGGACCCCCACCCCCTCCTCCCTCAGCCCTGGGAGTCCCAGTCTCACTTCCTGTCCCCAAGACTGTGACAGCTTCAAGGAAGAGCTTCTCCTTGTTCCTCAGGTCTACCGTCTCTTTCTCCCAATACCAGGACACCTGGTTTTCCCAGACCCAAGCTCCGTAGGGCTCAGCCTGGTGCCGCAGGTTATTGTAGCTCAGATACTGCTGTGGACCCAGCCAGCCCGACACCCAGAAGGCAGGTGTCCCCGGGGCCGGGGAGGACACAGCAGTGAAGTGGTACAGCAGGGAGCGACGGCCGTCTGCGGGAACACAGGGGAAGGAGGCGGATGGGAGCCGGGCCCCTGAACTGGGAGCAGGACCCCGCCCCGAGAAAGGAAAAACTCAGAGATGGGGAGACAGACCCTGAGAGGGGGGTCAAAGACCTGGAGCTGGGGAGGCAGGAGGTTCCCAGACACGTTGGGCCAAGGAGTACAACGTAACAAAATGAAATGCGGAGGAGGAGGAAATGCCTGGCTCCAGGGAAAACTCCGATTTTGCTTCATCCGCTCTTTTCCCGGCCGGTGGCGCCTCCCTCCGTCCCCGACGGCCCTGGCCGAGGGCCCCTCACCTGCGCGCAGTGTCCCAGGCAGGAGGAGGAAGAGCAGGAAACAGAGCCCCCAGGGCTGAGGCCGGGGGACCCGCATCCTGAGAGGGAGACCTGGGGCGGGAGGGGGCGCGTGACTCTCCGGGACACCCGCCCCGCCCTTCCTCCGCCAGCTCCACGAGGCTCGGCCACCGCGCGGCGCCTGCGAGTGAGGGTTCGGGGCTCCGTCCAGGACCGTCACAACAGCGCCCTACGCCTCGTTGAACTTTCACCCCTTAATTTGATCCCTGTTGGTTAATTAATTACAGAGCCTGGATAGGCTGAAATTTCATTCTCAGCGCTGGGCCCCGCCCCTCCTCCGCCCTCGGGCCTGGGAGTCCCGCCCCCAGCCCCTCCTCCCCCGGACCTAGGAGTCCGAGGTCCCCAGACCCTCCTCCCCCGGAACCAGAAGTCCGAGGCCCCCAGCCCCCTCCCGGACCCTGGAGTCCAGGCCACCAGTCCCTCCTCCCCCGGACCCAGGAGTCCGAGGCCCGCAGTCCCTCCTCCCCTGGACCCAGGAGTTCGAGGCCCCCAGCCTCTCCCGACCCTGGAGTCCAGGCCCCCAGCCCCTCCTCCCCCGGACCCAGGAGTAAGAGGCCCGCAGTCCCTCCTCCCCCGGACCCAGGAGTAAGAGGCCCGCAGTCCCTCCTCCCCCGGACCCAGGAGTAAGAGGCCCGCAGTCCCTCCTCCCCCCGACCCAGGAATCCGGGCCCTCAGGCCCTTCTTCGGATCCAAGAATCTGACCCCCTTCTCCGTTGGCACCAGAAGCCACGACCCCAGCCGGTCCTCCCTCGGTCTGGGCCCCAGCTCTGCTCACCGCAGCCACGATCCCTTCCCGCCTGCAGCCCCAGCTGGCTCCCGTGACTGGAGACCCCAGTTCCTCTCTCACATCCTGTCCGGAGACTGCTCCCCGACTCCGGGAATGTTCAACCCCGCCCCCCAGCTGCAGGGCACACCCCAGGCCCTGGGCCCAGACTCTCCGAGTGTTTGTCTCTGCCTCTCTTGAAACTTTTGTCCTTTTGATTTTTGGTCCCTTTCTCTGTTGCTCTCTGTTGTTTTTTCTTTTTTTCAACTTTGAGGCTATCAGCCAGTCCGCAAATTCATGGCCAAGTTGAGAGTAGACCCAACAGTACTGGAGTCCAAAATTCGGGGTCTTTATGGGCCACTTCTTACCTCATTTAACCCCCAGGCCTTCACTGGCTCCAGCGACAAAGGGCTGTCTCCAGACACTTCTGTATTTCCTCTTTGGAGCCCCTCCCCCCCAAAGTCACTTAAAGGGCCCCTGTGCTGCTGCTGCATTTTTTTTTCTCTTCAGAACAATGTTTTTGTTTTAGAACAATGTTTTATTAGTCAAATAACAACTGTATGAAAGCATTATACATCAAAAGCTCTGTTTACATTGATTGATTCAAGGCCCAGTGATGCATCAGACACACGGGCAAAGCAAAATGGACAAGCGCTTAGAGGCCACCTCCGCCAGATGATGCCATTAATGCAAAAAGAAAAAAAAAAAAAGGGTGGGGGGAAAGACACATGAAATCCACCCAGAGCCTAAACTGGCAGATGCGATAACAAACTGGAAAGTCACCCATCAGCAAAAAGGAAGTTCTCATTCTAAAACTGCTTGAAACCTACACACAAACCCTGTGCCTGGCTTACCATTTCTTCAAGGAAGCAAACACATTGCCCTGGCTGGTGTGGCTCAGTGGATTGAGCACTGGCCCACAAACAAAAGGGTTGCCAGTTTGATTCCCAGTCAGTACACATGCCTGGGTTGTGGGCCAGGTCCCCAGTGGGGGGGATGGGAGAGGCAACCCCACACTGATATTTCTCTCCCTCATTCTCTCTCTCCCTTCCCCTCTCTCTAAAAATAAGTAAGTTTTTTTTTTTTTAAAAAGGAGAGCCTACATCACGAGTTCAAATCCGCCTATATCTGAAGCCTCCCGATGTCTTTTCTACAGTGACATCAAGTCTAGCATTGCCCACAAACCTTGGGGCCTTTTTTTTAAAGATTTTTATTTAGTATTTGTTTTTTTAGAGAGAGGAAGAAAGGAGGGAGAAAAAGATGGAGAGAAACACCTATGTGAGAAACATCCATCTGCTGCCTCTTGCACACCCCCAACTGGAACAAGACCTGGGACCCAGGCATGTGCCCTGACTGGGAATCGAACTGGCGACCTTTCGGTTCTTGGGACAACGCCTCACTAAGCCACACCAGTAAGGGCAGACCTCAAAAACACACAGTTCCAATATTTGTCACTATACCCTTTCATGTAAGGGACATGAGCATCCTGGACTTTGGTATTTGTAGGGGGTCCGGAACTAATCCCTGCCTGCACCAAAGCACACCGAAGGCCAGCTGCAGAGCTCACAGTCCCCTCCAACCCCCCACCCCCAGCCCGCATGCCTGCTATAAGGCTTCCATTCATTTGTTTGACTGTGAAATGCACAAAACATAAGATGTACCCTTGAATGGAACTTGTGCCTGAAGAATCTCTGACTCTGTCATGCATGTGGGATTCCCATACATATGTATGCATTAGATTTGGCTATCTTCTGCTCCAAAAAAAAAAAGGGGGACTTACTATTTAGTGACATATACCACATTCACAATGGTGTGAACCACCACCACCACCATCTCGTTCCAGAACATTCTTGTCATCCCCAAAAGGACACCTTCTACCTTCTACAAGCGGCCCTTCCTCCGCCCAAGCCCCTGGCAACCACTAATCTGCCTTTTGCCTCCTGGATTTGCCTATGGGACATCCCACATGGATGCGACCAGACAAGACAGCGGCCTTTCGCGTGCAGCTTGGTTTACCCGGGGGAGTGTTTGCAAGGTCCGTCTGTGTTGTCAGACGGATCCGAGCCCCCTTCCTTTTTATGGCTGAATCATAACCTTCCACAGCGTGGATCTATTGCCTTCTGTTTATCCACTGCTCTGTTGACGGGTGCTTGGGCTGTTTCCAGTCTTTGGCTGTTATACATAATGTTGCTATGAACAAATGTATACGTAGTGTTGTTGTTGTTGTTTTTAACAGCTCTTCTCAGTTCTTTTGGGTATATACCCAAGAATGGAATTGCTAGGTCATATGACGGATTAGTCAGTGTTCTCTGCAGAAACAGAACCGACAGGATGTGTCTCTACTTATGGAGAGACTTACTTCAGCGAATTGGCTGACATGATTCTGGAGGTTTGCTGAGTCTAAAATCTGATAGGGGTGGTGGACAGGCTGGGGACTCGGGAAAGAATAGCAGCTGACAAGTGCAAAGGCAGGCAGGCAGGAGAACCAGGAAGAGCTGATTTAGCACATGAAGGCCAAAGGTGTCTGCGGACCCTCGCCGGGGAGCTCAGCTGGTCAGAGTGTTCTCCTGATACGCCAAGGTTGCGGGTTTGATCCCTGGTCAGGGCACATACAAGAATCAACCAATGAATGCATCCATAAGTGGAACAACAAGTTGATGTTTCTCTCTCTATGTGTCTCTCAAATCAATCAATAAAAAAGCTAACAAAGCCCTGGCCAGCGTGGCTCAGTTGGGTGGGCGTCATCCCATAAAGCAGAGGGTCGCTGGTTCAATTCCCAGTCAGGGCACATGCCTGGGTTGCGGACCTGGTCCCCTGGGGTTGGCACAAGTGCAAGGGGCAACTGATTGATGTTTCTCTCCCTCTCTTTCTCCCTCCCTCCTCTCTCCAGAATAAATAAAGTAAAATCTTTAAAAAAACAAACAAACAAAGGTGTCTGTTGGCCGAATTCCTTCTTCCTCGAGAAAGGTCTATTTTGTCTTCTATTCGGGCCGCTGACTGGGGCCTTTCCACACTGAGTTCCATGTCAATCTCACTGAAGACACCCTCACGGAAACATCTGGAGCCATGTTTGATCAAACGTGTGTGTCCTGCGGCCCAGCCAGGTGGACACAGGAAACCACCCACTGCACGTGGTGAAGTTACGTTCAACTTAGTGAGGAACCTATGTCTCCCATCTGAGTCCTGACCGGGCCAGACCCTGCTTAGCTTCCGAGATCAGATGAGACTGGGTGTGTTCAGGGTGGTACGGCCACAGACTTAGTGAGGAACCTCAGTGGACTGTCTCCGCCCTTCCTGGGCCCTGCTAGACTGGCCACAGACCCAGCCCCAGGGGCTGCCCATGACACTGAAGGATTCTGCTTTCGTGTCCCCTGAGTCCGATTACAGCAGCTTTAGCATTTTCCTAAAATACCCACAGGAACCTGCCAGGCCCAGCTGTCCCTCTGCATCCTTTGGCATCCAGTGACGTCTCTGGGAGACTATTTCAGTAGTCCCTGGGCTCTCATGGTCAAGGCCCGCAGCCCCAGTCGGTGTGGCTAAGTTGGTTGGAACTTGGTCCAATCAGTTGTGTGTTCGATTCCTGGTCAGGGTACATACCCAGGTTGTGGGTTCGATCCCTGGTCGGGGCACACAGAAGTAGGCAACTGATCGATGTCACTTTCTCTTTCTCTCTTCCTTCCTCGCTCTCTAAAAAGAAGTGAGAAAATATCCTCTGGTGAAAATTAAAATAAATAACATGTTTTTCAAATCTTAAAAAATTTTTAAATAAAAGCCCTTAGGATCCTACTGTAATGTCCCTTGGACCTTGATATAAAGTGCCCGATGCTCTGTGACAACACCCTCCAGGAACCTGCTATACTTCTCCTTGAAAACCATCACTCTGGACCCTCGCTGGTGTGGCTCTGTGGATTGAGTGCTGGCCTGCGAACCAAAGGGTCACCAGTTCAGTTCTAGTCAGGGCACATGCCTGGGTTTCTGCCCGATCTCCAGTATGGGGTGCGCTAGAGGAGACCACACATTGATGTTTCTTTCCCTCTCTTTCTCCTTCCCTTCGCCTCTCTCTAAAAATAAATAAATAAAACCTGTTTAAAAAAGCCATCGCCCTGGGGTCCCTCTTATGTCCCTCCTTAATATGCCCCAGAACTAACCTAAATGCTCCATGAGCCCTAATATTATGTACCTGCTGTCCCACTCTGAGCCCTCATGGCCCGTTAAGACGGCCTCAGGTTCCCAACACCCTGCTACACTGCCTCTGGAGCCCTTTGAGGACCTTACCCAGCCCCTGGGTCTCTGAGAATCTCAGGCACGCACCCCATGCTCCTAGAGTGCCCGATAGTACCCTGAGACCAGTGATAACGTCTTTAAAAGCCTCCACTAATGTCCCCGGAGGAGTCCGTCACCCCATCCCTGGGACCCGACTGAGTCCTGAGCCCTCACAAAACCAGTGACTGCCACAGAAGGACCTTCAGTCCCAGGCCCCTCTCCCCGCCACCTTCAGTTTCTGGGTTCCTCTACTATGTTCCTTCACCAGGCCCTGTGCGATCCTGAGCCTCCCCACGAAAGACGGGTAGACAGACACAGAGAGACAGGTTGCTAGGCAGACAGACAAATATACAGATGGATGGATGGATGGATAGATGATAGATAGATAGATAGATAGATAGACAGATAGATAGAAAATTGGAAAATAAAGAGATAGCTGGCCCTGGCTGGTGTGGCTCAGTGGATTGAGTGCTGGCCTGTGAACCAAAGGGTCTCAGGTTCGATTCCCAGTCAGGGCACATGCCTGGGCTGTGGGCCAGGTTCCCAGTTGGGAAAGCACAAGAGGGAACCGATCCATGTGTTGCTCGTACATCGATATTTCCCTCCCTTTCTTCCTCCCTTCCCCTCTCTCTAAAGGTAAATAAAATCTTTTTTAAAAGATAGCTGAACAGACACATGAAACAGACAGATACACAGATGGCCAAGTACTCAGACAGACAGACAGAGAGAAAAATCAACAGACAACAAATAGGAACTATTAGGCAGACCCTCCAGGGCCTGCTGTAACGTCCCCTCGCCAGCCAGGAACCTTCCGAATTTCCCAGGACCCTGTGCTGTCACACCCCATCAGTGATGATGTCCCCTCATCCAGAGAGTCTGCTTTCTTTCCTCCCGGAGGTCCCCACCATTACGGACCTGAGACCCCACTGGAAAAGGGCACTGAGGTCCTGTTCCACGGCTCTGCGTGTCCCCTGTAGATGCCTTGGGCCCTCCTCTAATGCTTAAAACACCCCCCTAGGATTCTACTCTGTTGCTGAGGACCCTAAAATTAATAGCAGGACAGCCCTGAGGGCAAGCCCTTGGGTTCTTGCCCCCACGCCCCCAGGCCCCCCCGAGCACTGGCCCAGGGCCTCCCAGTGGCCCCAGGCCCTGCTGTAACACTCACCTCTTGCTCAACTGCCCTTCAGGTCCTGCTTTCCCCATCTGTGGGTATCTCCTCTGGGTGTTCTCTGTCCACTACCATGTCCTATCAACTGTCCCTTCCACATGTCCCAGCACCCTCCTCCGATACCCACTGGGTCCCGTGAAGAAGTCCTTTGGCTCCCGATAAAGTGTCCCCAGGACCCTCTGAGCACTCAGAAAGTCCCTGGGGTCCTACCAAAATGGATGCAGCCTGCCCTCATGTAGGCTTGAGGTCACCAAATGGCCTCATGGTGTCCCCTGAACCCTTTCAGTCCTGCTAGAACCCTAGTAGGATGACTCTTAGCTCCACCATGAAGTCTTTAGGGGCCTACTAAAACAGTCCAGTGGCCTGATAGTCTGCGCCCAGCACCATGAACTAAGTGGCTTTTTCTCTTCTTTTTAAGATTTTATTTATTTATTTCTAGAGAGAGGGGAAGGGAGGGAGAAAGAGAGGGAGAGAAACATCAATGTGTGGTTGCTTCTCGAGTGCCCCCTCCTGGGGACCTGGCTTGCGACCCAGGCATATGCCCTGCTGGGAATAGAACTGGTGACCCTTTGGTTCTCAGGCTGACACTCAATCCACTGAACCACACCAGCAGGGCTAAAGTGAGTTGAAACAATACAGATGTATTATTGTTATCAGACAGGGAACCTGGCTCTGAGGGGGTCTGCCTCGGGCCAGACGGCAGTGTGCGGGTTCTTGACTTTGGTGGGAAAGATTTCACAGCAGCAGTCCAGGTGAATTTGATGGTGCGTTTATTAAAATTGGGGACAGTGAAACAGGGAAGGGCTTAGCATAGAAGCAACCAGGTGGGGCTGCCTGAGCTCACTGGGAAGTCAGAGAAAAGGGGGACTTGGATGCAGGTTCAGAGGATTAACGTGGGTTGAGCTGCCACTGCCCACTGCTCCCCTGGTCGGAAGCCTCATGGGGACCCTCGGCGTTTAGGAGATGCCGCCTGAGGGGGGGGGAGGAGTTGGTGTGAGCTGCTCCCCAGAGAGCAAGCCTGCACGCTGGGTGGGCCCTTCGTCTTGAGTTATGCTCTCTCTCTTGCAGACGGAATCTTAGGCGAGGTCTCAGGGGAGGGTTCAGTAGAACATTCATCAGTTTTCCACGTGTGCTCTTTCATTTCAGGGTCCTGGTCTCCACTGATCGTTGACCAGCACCAGGACAGCGGGTCCTTGTCACCGCAGTTGGTCCTGGCCCGGCCTGTCTGGTTTTGCTGCTTTTCTGGGCCTGGAGTTGCAATACGGCTGAGGCCTGGATACTGTCTCCAAGGAGAGGAGCTTCTGCATCTGGATGTAAATTGCTCAGCCAGTGTGTTCAGCTCTCTGTCTCCGTTTCCCTACCCCAGCACCAAGGAATTTTCCTAGCTTCTTACTGCCCTGCCTCCTTATCTTCCAGCTCTGGAGACCAGAAGTCTAAAATGGTCCACAGGGCTGATGCCATCCGGCAGCTCCAGGGCAGAATCCTCTGGGCATTTCCAGCTGTGTGAGGCCACCCTCGCCCTGGCTGGTGGTGGCCTCCCTGCACCTTCAATGCCGGGATCTTTTCTCCTCTCCATCCCACTCCCCTCCCTCTGTCCTTTCCTCTCTCTCTGACTCATCCTCCCACCTTCCTCTTCTAAGGACTCTTGTGATGACGTTAAGAGTCTCACAAGACTCTTAATCTCACTGGATCCCCGGGATTATCTTCCCAACTCAAGGTCCTGATCTTGATCCCATCAGCAAAATCCCTTCTATCACATGTCTCACATTCGCAGGTTTGGGGGGATTAGGGCAAAGACATCTCTGGGGGCCCCTTATCCAGCCGACTGCAGTCCTGGAGGATGCCCTTCCAGCCCCATTCTGATCTCCTCTCTCTCCAGTTAGAATGGCTTCAAGGTTTTGCCCCAAATCCAAAATGTTGCCCATAACTTTCCTCCTTCCTGCTATTAAAAAAGAAAGAGAAAAGAAAAAGAAAAAGGCCCTGGCTGGTGTGGCTCTGTGGATTGAGCACCAGCCTGGGAACCAAGGGGTCGCCGGTTCGATTCCTGGTCAGGGCACATGCCTGGGTTGCACTGGGTCCCTGGCTGGGGGGTGGGAGAGGCAACCATACACTGATATTTCTCTTGTTCTCTTTCTCCCTCCCTTCCCCTCTCTCTAGAGATATATAAATGAAATCTTAAAAAAGAAAAAAGCAGCTTTCAGGATCCCTCAGTGCCCACTGAGAGGCCCTTCTAGGGATGCCCTAGTGTCCTGCTGTGTCTTCAGGGCCATTTGTACATTCGATGGCTGTTTCCCGTGGTATCCCCAGGGTCCTGCGCTAATGATCTCTGGTCTGTGCTCACCAGATCCCCTGGGATCCTGTCACCACGTCCCAACGGGCCAATAGAAAGCAATAGAAAGCCCAGGGCAGGACCGGTTACTCATTTGCTGGGCCCCATGTGAAACGAGCACGTGAGGCCCCTCGTTCCAATTCCTAGACGATTCAAGCAGAGCATTAAATTAAACCGCACAGCTGCTCAGGGGCCCCTGGGGTGGTGGACCATAAATGGCCCCAGGCAGATCTGAGTTGCGCTCCGAAATCGCCACGTTGATGTCTATCTATCCCTCCTCTTCGCACCTACGCTATATCGCCCCCTACTGATGCTAAGCGGCAATCACATGTGAATGCAAAATCAAATCCTGCCTCTTCCGGGCAGGCGTGTCTGAGTCTTGATTTCTTTAGCTGTGAAAGGGGGGTAATTGCGCCTACCTCAGGAGGGAAGCTTCGGCAAGTCAAAGGTTTGGCACAGTGCAGAACAATAGCACCTGTTCCCCTAAACTACCCCCCACCCCAGGTTTCTGTTAAGATCCCCAGGGTAGCACCAGATTGTTCCTCAGCTCTGAGATCCCAGACCTGGGATCTGTCCCATTCACTCTTGCGTCCCAGCGGCCGGCACAGTAAACAGTTGTAGAATGAACGAAGGCAGCAAGGAAGGACCCTGGCCGGTTTCATACGCCCCTAGAATTCTAGCATGGCATCCGGGTCCTGTTAGAACATGGCGACAGGATCTATACCGACCCCTGACACAATCTACAGATCTCTGGTTATAACAGGAGATAAAGCTGGGACCTGCCGTAACGTCAGATGCCAGAGTTTTTGGCGCGATGGGCTCTGGGAAGTGCCAAAGCGCACACACAAAAGCCGCTCCGATTCAGCGCGCCCAGCCACCCACCGCCCTCGGGACCAGTTACACGGAGTGGGACGCCTGCTTTCCTTCAGTCTGCACAGCTGGGTCCGGCTCTCACCGGACTGCAAGGAGCTGCCACAGTGTCGGCTGGTCTGGCTAAGGCAGCACTTCTCCCGAGGCCCGATAAAACAGGGGCCCGGCCACCACACGTTAAGACACCCCCGACACTCCCTGCGATCACATCCCAGGCCTGCTGCCTGCTGTCCTCCTATACCCAGGGTGCCCTATGAAACTGTGCTTGAGCTGTTTTTCCTGCTACTGGGGTCAACTGTAAGAGGCATGCAACAGAACATTCCTGAAGCATGCCAAAGTAGACTCAAGATCCCGTGACCTACTGCCAGGGCTTCCGATAACACGCCCAGGATTCCACAGCGCAGGATGCCTCTTGGGGCCGCCTGCCCAAGGAGCAAAGGTGCCGGGGCCTCCTGTACGGGGGACCACCAGAGCCTCCTCTGAGAAGGCTCAGGGCTTGGGCGTGATTACTTCCCTCATACCACTGAACAGAGCCAGTTCAGCCCCACTCACACACGTGAGCACATTTCCTCCCCTGGGGGGGGGGGCAGGGCGGCAAGAACCCATTATACAGAGGAGGCCACTGAGGAGCTGCGGTTGGGGGTGGGGCTCACCTGCCCAAGGTCAGGCAGCTCGTGAGCGGCAGGGCCAGACTTCAGAACAGAGCCTGGGCGGTCTCACTGTTGACGTCCGCAGGTTCCTGCCCCTGGTCACTGCTTCCGTTTGCTGCGTGTTTTCTCAAGCTCACCCAGGGAGATCGTGGGGATTTACCCTCCAAATTCCTTCATCGTCTCAAGTGCACGCGTGGGGAGCACCTGCCGTTCGTCCCAGGGCTGCCCGGCCCTGCCTGCCCTCCTGGCGCTGGGATCCGGGGCTCCACAGGCCGAGAGATCACTGTGCACCGTCGTGCAGCAGTCGAACAATAAACCCACAAATATACCATAAGCGGGTCTTACCTGTCCTCGGAGATAAAGCTGGGAAGGGGGGTTGGGAAGGTCGGAGGCATTGCCAAGTGGAAAGGTTAGCGAGCATCAGAGAGTGAGGAGGGGGCGGGGCGGTGGAGCCTGGGTAGCGTGCTCAGGTGCGGGGCGCATCGGTGCCTAGGCTCAGAGGGGCAGGTCTGGGGGGCAGGGGGCAGGGACAGAGGGGGTGGGAAGGAAGGAGGAGGGGAGCCGCTAGGCAGAGGGCAGAGGGCAGAGGGCAGAAGCACCCGGGGTGTGATCTCCATGGAGGGCTCATCTTTCGCTGTCCCCGGGCTGTTGCAGGTACAGTTGACCTCTCCACTTGAGAGAACTGGCGGAGCCCAGAGGTCTCTTTGCGACCCACCTGGCCCACTAGAGGTGCGCCCGGGGCACAGGAGGCGCCCGCCCCACCTGCGACTGGGTGGCCTGACCCAATGTGGTGCCCCGGAGACGCCCCAACGACTGCTGGAAGGAGACTGGGGAGCTGGGCTGTTGTTTTTGTAAACAGGGTGCCCCACCCCGAACGGAAGCACCTGCCGTGGGTGGGGGGGCTCCGGGCAGCCTGGGCTCCCTCGGGGTCCTGGGCCCCCTCCCACAGGGTCTCTAGCCCTCAAACCCGGGCGGGGCGGACTTTGCAGGCTGAAATCCGGGCGGTGCCCCCCCTGACCTGTCCCTGCCCCTTCCTGCCCTCTTTGATGTGGCCCCACTTCCTCTGGCAGGAACCCCCGCCCTCGCAGGGTAAAAAGGAGCTGCCGGCTGATCCCGAGGTGGCTCCCCTCTCCTCAGGGCCCTGTCTCCCAACCCTTGTACTAGTGGTGTGCCGCAGTCCCTGGTACAGGCATGGGGGGCAGGGACCTGGGGACCCCAGCAGCACCAGGCCCCAAGGGGGCGAAGCCAGCCCGGAGACTCCAGCATGCCCTCCCGGCTCCAAGCCTGCACCTGCTTGGGTGAGGGTCTCCCCTTCGCATGCAAAAGTCTCTGGCCTTTCTTGACTTTCTCCTGTCTTCATCCCCCATTTCTGAGATCTGGGTCTGTCCCCATCTGTGGTCTCTGTCCCTGTTCTGTGTCCAGCTGAACCTGATCTGGGCATGATACCCAGGGTCCCTGCCCCTTTTCCTGCTTAGTTTTTGCTTTTAACAGGTTGCCTCCTGCTGTTACTGACGGCCAAGCCGTCCCATTTGCACTGTGGGGCTACCTCTTCCTAAACCTGCCTGCCCGTCCCCACTGCCCCACCTCCTCACCAAGGCCCCTGCCTGGTCTGCCCCTCTCCATCGGTCCCACCTCCAAGGACTCCCGACCCGCTCCTGGGCAGCCTGCGACCTGGCCTCACCCTGGCCTCTTTGTGAGGCCAGTTTCCTCACTTGCACTTTCAGGCAAAGGAAATTTCCAGACCTTGAGACCTGGAGCTCAGGTACTCACCAGGACTCCAAGCAAAGAGCTTGCCCCCTCACATGAGGCTGCCAAATACGCAGGGTGGTCACCCAGGCAGGGAGCCCCACCTTGCTTCTGTACCCCACTCCCCCCCTTTCCTGACGGGGAGAAAGGCAGGTGAGCTTGAGGTCAAGGCCCTCTTAGTCCAGAGCCAGGCAGCTGAGACCTGAAGCCCCCCAAACAGCCCCCACCCAGAATGTGGCTGCTCCTTCCTCCCCCTCCCCGACGAGGCCAGAGAGGGCCTGAGAACCCAGGGGCCTCCGCCCTCACTCACTTCCTCCCCAGAGACTGGGGGGTTGGGGGGGGGAGACAGCAGCTCAATGCCAGGTAAGTGACAGGGACCAAAATAGAGACAGAGCTGTGGCATCTTTACCACGGGTTGTCTGCGCCCATGGCCCCCCAGGGGGCAGGAGGCAGGTTTGAACCCATTCTCCCCATCCTTCTGACGCAGAGTAAAAAAAAAACAAAACAAAACACACACACACACAAAACACCAAACCATCTTTCTTGTCAACCTAACTCAACTCCCAGAGACGACACCCCCCACCCCGGTAAGGCCACAGACAGAAGAGGAACCTGGCCCGTGACTGAGAAAATAACTTTATTTCGTTTGGGGGTGTTGGCAGGTCTCCGGTCTCAGAACTTCTGGAACTGCTTCTTGGTGCCTGCGGCCTTGGTGACCTTGAGCACGTTGAAGCGCACGGTCTTGCTCAGAGGCCGGCACTCACCCACCGTGACAATGTCGCCGATCTGGACGTCTCTGTTGGACAGGAGCAGCGTCAGTGGTGCACTGGGGGAGGGGGGCACCAGAGGCTGCCCTGACCAGCCCCCAGGGGAGCGGCTCCCTCGCAGTCACCAGGCTGAGGTCCTAACCAAGCCCTAGGGCCCAGTTCTGGCTGTGCCCTTGAGGCACCAGGCTCGGCATGGGACAGCGGACGCCCCATCCCTTCCAGGGACCTCTTGGGGCAGATCCCTGAGTGCCACTTCCAGCTCACAGAGAACCGGAGGCTCCCAAGGCTCGCTCACACCAGCCTCCCCACTCCCTCAGTCACCAGGGTGTCCCTGTTAGCACCCATGTCAGGTCCCAAGTCACTCAGACTCGATGCAGCCTGACCCCTCCTGTGACTGATGGGCTGGCGGAACCCACTGTGCTCACCTGAAGCAGGGCGACAGGTGCACTGACATGTTCTTGTGGCGCTTCTCGAAGCGGTTGTACTTTCGGATGTAGTGGAGGTAGTCCCGGCGGATGACTATGGTCCTCTGCATCTTCATCTTGGTCACCACACCTTGCAGGGGGGACAGATCGTAGGTCAGGCTCCCTGGGAAAGGGGGCCACCAGTGGCCCAGGGCACGCAGGGAGCTGCTGAGTGGGGTTCTCCAGAAACTGTGCTTCTGGAATCAGTTCTGCCATGCGGCTTTCTCAGCAGTGCCTGTGGCAGGCATCGGAAGACCATCGTGACAACAGACATCACCTGTCAGGGCCCCAGGAAGCAGGACTCTGAGTGTCCCCAGCCCCAGAAAACAGAACACAGGCCCCCAGGCAGCCCCACTTACCAGACAAGATGCGCCCTCGGATGGAGACATTACCAGTAAAGGGGCATTTCTTGTCAATGTAGGTGCCTTCGATGGCCTGAAGGGACAAAGAAAGAAGTAAGGCTTTAACAGGCAGTTCCTGGAAAGAACAGGGGGTGTGGCCCCAGAGAAAAACTACAATTCCCAGCAGCCCTTGGAGCAGACACTGATGTGGGCAGGGCAACAAGGGCTTGGACACACGTGCAGACACAAGAGTCTCTTCCTTTTTTTCTGAGGATCCCGTACCTCCTTGGGCGTCTTGAAGCCCAGACCGATGTTCTTGTAGTATCGAGGTAGCTTCTCTTTGCCAGTTTCTCCAAGCAGGACCCTCTTCTTATTTTGAAAGATGGTGGGCTGCTTTTGGTAGGCACGCTCCGTCTGCAGGGACGAAGAAGCTGGTGAGCTTGGAGCAGGCCGCCACCAAGCTTGGAAAGCTTCCCAGAAACCCCCAGGTCCCATCCTCTGCAACGCTGGCCTCCAAGGCCCACTGCCCCTGAATTACCTCTCAAAACGCTCTTACCCCAAATTTACCTCCAATTCAAATTCATTGCTAAATCCCAGGTTATTTCAATATTTATGATCTAAAACACTTCCCATGGCCTGGACAGTTCACTCCTTACAGCTCAGCGACACAGAAGCATCGCTCAAACACCCCGGACATCTTTCAGCAAGGATTATTCCCGAAAACACAAACACATCCATCCCGGATTCCCTTTTTATATAATATATACAATTTCCGAGTGCGGAAACTCCAGGATTTAAGAGGCGCTAATCTAGATAACGCAAAGACACGCGCCGTCTGTCCGAATTCACCCCCGGGAAATCGAGGGCGCCTGGAATTAACCCCCAAACTGGGGCGCGGGGTGCCGTACTCCAGGACACGCCCCCGAGGCCCGGAAAATTCCCGGCCACCACGGTGCGGGACCTCTGCTTATACCTGAATGTCCGCCATCTTCGCGGCCGACTGAAAAAAGGAAGCGATGGTAGCGTCCGGGTTTCCTTATCGACTGCGCAGGGGCTAGAGAGGAAGTGACGAAACAGGATAGACGGGACCGCACAATTAGGGGCGGTGCCTTGGGCACAATTCTGACCTACGGAGGACCCTAACCAAGCCCGTGATTGGCAAACTGCACGGACGCCACCGTGATGGCAGAAGATAGAGGGGCGGGAAGCGGTTGATATTGTCTCGCGATAGTCCAGGCATCAATGAGCTGGGCTCGCTAGTTCACACTACATTAATAATACTACACTACATTAATAGTTCACACTACATTGTAGCCTTCTACATTATCGCGAGAGTTAGAGGGAAGCGGTCCTGTTTCTACGGGCCGTAACGTCACGTGAGCATTGAGTACCGCGTGGCGGTGTCCGTACAGATTTCAAACGGGGTGCGGTAGCTGCCATTTTTCTGAGGGGTGCGCGACCGTGAAATCTTACGGCCCGCGCAGCGTCGCCGCCATCTTTGTGAGGGGCGGGGCCTGCCCTGGAGCTTTTTGAATGAAGTTCAGTGAAAGTTGTTTTATCTGTCCCATTTTATCCCCAGACAATGGAGTAGTGGGGGGAAAAAAATCCCGTCTGCTGGTTCTTAGTCTGTAACCGCGGGGCCAATAGAACTTTCAGCTATAATGTAAATGTCTGTTCCTGTTCTGAGTAACACCGTAGCCGCTGAAGACCTGAATTTTTGTTTCTTTTTTTTTTTTATTAATTTATTTCTAGAGACGGAAGGGAGGGAGAAAGAGGGAGAGAGAGAAACACCAATGTGCGGTTGCTAGGGGCCGTGGCTTGCAACTCAGGAATGTGTCCTGACTGGGTATCGAACCTGCGATGCTTTGGTTCGCAGCCCGCGCTCAATCCACTGAGCTATGCCAGCCAGGGCTTTGAAGACCTGAATTTTTAACTTTAGTTTTATTGATTTAAAATTTCGTGGCCTCACGGGGCTAACGTCTACCGCGTCAGGTAATGCAGATTATATGAAATATAAATGCTACAAACAAGTTATTTGAAAGTTTAATTAAGGTTCTTCTACACTTCATAGCTTTGTGAATTTTGAATAATACATTTTTTTACAGATTTTATTTATTTATTTATTTATTTATTTATTTATTTATTTATTTATTGAGAGGGAAGGGAGGGAGAAAGAGAGAAAAAAACATCGATGTGTGGTTGTTGGGGGCCATGGCCTGCAACCCAGGCATGTGCCCTGACTGGGAATCGAACCTGCGATGCTTTGGTTCACAGCCCACGCTCAACCCACTGAGCTATGCCAGCCAGGGCTGAATAATACATTTTTACTGTGGTTTCAGTTTCTGTGGGGATAGCATTAACGGGGCTTTTCACGTCTTTTTAAAGAACCTTCTGTACTAGCTCTGTATGGATTTTTTTTTTTTTTAGGAAAAAAGTAATTTCTGGAATTTTTTAACGACTTGGAAAGGATTTATGATACTAGATTTTTTAAAAAGTCGGGACCACAGTTGTCTACAATGTATGCCAACCTATGAGAAAAAAGAAAGCCTGGAAGAAAACATTTACCCCAGTGGTTCATATATCCAGGAGTGGGGATTAGGTGTGATTTCCTCTCTGGGTTTTAAAATGCTCGATATTTTGCAAATTGTTCAGAGCAGCTGATAAGATTTCCATGATAAGGGGAAAAAAATACTGCTTCAGTTTGAAAGGGTGGGGCAATTTAGAGCTGTTTAGGTCCTTAGCTTGTTAATCACAACTCGGGATAATAAATAACAGCCTACATTTTCACGAAAGACATTTCTCCTCAGGTCTCTGTCTCTTTCTCCCTTTCCTTCCTGCAATACACTTTTTTTTTTTAAAGGTCAAATACTTTTTTTTTTTTAAGATTTTATTTATTTATTTTTAGAGAGGGAAGGGAGAGGGAGAGAGAGAAACATCAACGTCCGGTTGCTGGGGGACATGGCCTGCAACCCAGGCATGTGCCCTGACTGGGAATCGAACCTGCGATGTCTGGTTCGCAGCCCACGCTCAATCCACTGAGCTATGCCAGCCAGGGCCCACTTTTTTGTTTTCATTTGTAGTCCATTTTATTTATTTAATGGGTGGATTTTTTTTTTTTTTGGACCTGCATTGTCAATAGCCTTGGTGTCCAATAACAAACTTCAGCCAACTCTGGTTATTACCTTTTTTATTTTTTAGATTTTATTTATTTTCAGAGAGAGAAGAAGGGAGGGAGAAAGAGGGAGAGAAACAACAATGTGCAAGAGGTACATGGATCAATTGCTTCTTGCATGCCCCCAACCATGGACCTGACTCGTAACCCAGGCATGTGCCCTGACTGGGAATTGAACCGGCAATCTTTTGGTTCAGAGGCCCACACCTGGTCCACTGAGCCACACCAGCTAGGGCATCATTTTCTTAATCGTGTCTGTCTCTCAAGGTTTTGTTCTTATAAAGCCAGATTTATCTTTTTTTTAATTTATGAAACTTACTTGTCATTCAAGTACAGTTTTCTGTCTTTTACTTCCCTCCCAGCCCTTGCTCCCAGATTTATCTTTTTAACGGATCATGCTATTGCTGGGATTCTTGTGTGCACTGCTTTAACACACCGTTTTGCCAAACTTTAGAATTCAGCCGTATGTGTCTTTAGTCTTAGGAGCCCCAGGAAGGGTAGGAGCCCAGTACCAGACAGAAAACCTCAGCCATCGGCATCTTGGACATTTTGGAAAGGTTAAGCATGATAGAATGGCGTGGTGTGGAAGTTATAATTTGTCTGTGAACTACCTCAATTTGCTCCCTGGGGTCTAAGATTAAGCACTTGAATATTGAACTGAGTTAGAAAATTATCTGTAAATATTGCATGCCAATCCCCAGGTCAGTGTGAGTCCAGCTTCTTTTCTGGGACGGATCTGCCTACCTGTTCCAAAGCAGAGGGCTGTGTAGAATTCTGGGTCTGGCACCTAACCTCATCAGTGATGTGGGGACAGGCTCTGATGGATGTGACCAAGGGGACCTGAAGGGACCTGAAGGGATCACTGCCTGCTGATATTTACCCTTTCCAGGACTCACGCAGGCAGATCTGTCATGTCTGGTTGTCTGAAATATACTATGTGAAGTTTCATATCCCACCACTAGTGCCTAACTGCCTCTTGCAAAACGTTTCTTGCCCTTTTAAATCCTCACCTGAGGGTATGTTCATTATTTTAGAGGAGAAATGATATGAGAAACATTATCAGTTGCCTCCTACGCGTGCTCCAGGGATCAAACCCGCAGCCTTCTGGTGTATTGGAGGATGTGCTGGCAGGCTGGAGTCCCATCACTTCACACAAAACACAGCCCCCTGGTGTGGCAGAGTAAACAGACCGTCACGGGAATGGGAACGGCTTAGACCACTGGCAATTACGTACTTTGCAGCTGCTATTAGGACAGCCTGTATATCAAGTGGGTGACACCAGCCACCACAGGCCACAGTGGCTATTGAACACACAGCCTTCTCAAGGAAACTGTGGGCTGGCCAATTTCTCCCAAGGTTCACTCCCCCACCCATTCAACCACTCACCCATGGACAGGCTCCCGCTTAGTTGGTTTGATTTATTAAGTGCCCTTTTATTGCCAAGGGCCTGCCTCCACTGCAGACACACTGCAAAGACGCCAGATTTCTTTAAAAATAATTTATTCACGTGATCACAAGGTACAGGAGCGTGCAAAGGCGACACCTGTGACTCTGAGGCTGTGATATATATCTAAGTGCCCTCGGCCAACGAGTTCGTCCTGTCCTGGTGCGCATGCACGCTCACCCCCTATCAGCTGCAGGGCCTGGTGTCTGACCATGTGGGGAGTTCGTGAGTTTTCCAGCGCAGCTGTAACTACTGAGAGGGAACTAGCTGTTTCCAAAGGTTGGTTTCCCAGAACACCTGTGAATGAGTAGGTCACAGGCAAAATATGCTGTATAGCTTTTAGAGCCACTTCTGCTTTATAAAAGGCGTTTCCTAAACAGCAGTGACTAAGGCCCCAGAACAGCCCCTGGGGGTCTCCCATATCCTAGGGCGGCGATGGAGGAACGGCAGGCCAGGCCAAGCGTGAGGAATCAACAGTCAATTTTATTGGGCTCAGACTAGGAGTCCGTGGGTCTTGAGGACCTCTGTGTATGTGTCAATTTTCTTCTCCAAGTTCTTTTCGGCCTGTTTCCGTAGCCTCTGTGGAGTTAGGAGAGATCCTGGTCAGTGGCCCTGCCTGGGGTCCCCCCCACCCCAGGGACACAGACCCACTGCCACCTCCAGGCTGGGCCTTAAGCCGAGCCCCCTGGGGGCAAGTAAGACCACTGCCCAGGAGTGTAATGCCCTTGCACCCCTAGCCTGCCCTCACCATGAGCTGCTTTTTCTTCCGGTAATGGATCTTGGCCTTCTCCTTCCTCTTCTCCTCCAGAGTGGCTGTCACTGCCTGGTACTTCCAGCCGACCTCATGGGCCAGGCGCCCCAGGTAGGCAAACTGGGGGTGGGGGAGGAAGAAACTAAGTTGTACAGAACTGAGCGCCTATGTTGGGGAGAGGGGTTGATGTCCTCCTCTCAAAGGATCCTGGGTACTTGACAACTCCATTTTCCTCACTGAGCTCAAATCAGAAGACATCCCCCCACAAAGGGCTCTGTGTTTCTCCTGGCATCAGCTAAGCCATTGGCATTATCGGCAGCGCCCACAGTGGCATCCGCAGACCATCGTGAGAAAAATCCATCATCTGCCAGTCTTGGGGACATCAGGGTCCCCATGTTAGCCCGCTCACTGTAACCTCGACACTCACCTTCCGTGTGGGCTTCAGACGCACCACCTTGAGGGCTGCAGGGACCACCATTCGCTTTTTCTGTTAGAGAAGGAGAGGGGCTTAGGGACCTGGAGTGAGGGGCAGACAGGGGAGAAGGCTGGCTGGGGCAGGCGTCTCAGCCAAGGCTGTTCTCATGAGGGTCAAACAATGTAGGTAACTGGATCATCATGGACCCCGCCAGACTTGGGGATGCAGCGGAGGGGCCTGGTTCAGCCTACCTTGTCATAGGGCGGCGGGATCCCGTCGAACACCTTGAGGCGGTCCAAGGCGGCCTGGCCTCGCTTGGTCTTGTGGGGCAGCATGCCTGTGTGAAGAGGGGCAGTGACCTCACTGGGAGGGGCTTGGGAAGAACCCCACAAAGACAGGCAGACAGGCGGCCTCAGATGGTAGTGCATGTGGAGTCATCTCACGGTCAGGAAACTCGAACTTGAGTGGGAGAAGTCCTCATCACTGGCCACCCGCCACCTCCACCCGCAGTCCCCAGGCCCAGCTTACCTCGCACGGTTCGCCAAAAGATGCGGCTGGGGGCTCGAAAGTGGTAAGGGCCACGCGACGGGTTGGTGTTCATCCGCTTACGGAGGAAGGCCAGGTACTTCACTGAGGAGAGGGCGAGCATGAGGCTTTGGAGTCTCCGGGAAAACGCTAGCCTCTTCTGACACACAGCACACTCCCAGGGCCTACTCTGAGACGTATACCAGCACCTCCACACGGCTGTCTAAGCCCCTCACAGGTCAACCCTCTGGCCCACCTCCCATGCCCCAACTTACGCTTGTTTCTGTAGAAGTTGCCAGAAATGTTGATGCCCTCACAGCGCACCACCACCACCTTCCGACCTAGAGAGGGAGGAAGAAAGTGAGGCAGTCTGGGCGGCACAGCACAGGAAACCCCGAGGGCTCTTCCTACACTTGACTGCCGCCTGCCCACCCACCCAGCTGCTGCCAAGGAAGTGCAACAGCAAGGACCTGCCCACAATGCCAAGAAAGCCAAGGGCCCAACTGGGCAGCTTCCTGCCCTGGGTACAGGGCAGTAAGGAGCAGACCTAGGTTCACTCTTAAATGAACTACTAGCCCAATAGAAAAAAACACAAAGCAAAACAAAATTAACCCCAGCACCCCAAACCCAGGGGAGGGAGTGGCTGGTAGGTCTCAGAGCGGTGCATGGGGTTGATCTCACAGCCTTGAGACTCAAACGAAAGATGGTGATTGTTGCTCATCACTGACCTCCGACTGGAGCTCCCGTCTGGGTATCTGAGGGCAGAGGGCAGACTTACCCAGCAGCACTTGCTTGGCCACGATGGCCGCCAGGCGGCCCAGGAGATGGCCTCGGCCATCGAGCACCAGGACCTGTCAAAGACAAGCGGACTCAGTGTGCCCCAGGGCTTCCCAATCCACCACCCCAAGCAACCATGTCCTTCTAATCCTTTGTTTCACCTTATCCCCCAGGGTACCTCCTCTGGCCAGGTTCCAAACCTCAGAACTAGGACCCAAGGCTCACTTTACAGATGAGGCCCAAAAAGCAAATGGTTGACTCCTGATTTCAATGAACGGGGTAAGGGCTCCTCTCACATCTCGGCTGCGTGAAGGGCAGAACTTTTATGCCCAGATTATAGCTTCTTCATCGAGAGTAAAAGTCCCCACTCTTATCGAGTGCTGGTTAAATACGCTGTGACTGTTGGGAGGCAGAAAGGTACAGCGTCTAAAGCCAGACTTCCTGACAATGGGGCTTGGGGCAAAGCTCTGCAGTTCTCCATGCTTCCAACTTCCTCCCCTGGAAGATGAGGATAACAGTATCTGCCTCAGAAACATTGTTACACTTTCTTAAGTTACAGGACATACAATCCACACTGTGCCAGACGCAGTTACTGCAGGCACATGGCCCGATAACCCTACCACTCGGCTTCCCTTCCTCAACCGCACCCCCACTGCATTAGGTACACAAAGACCCCCTCCTCCGTTCCAGAGTCTTCCCTCAGATACACTGATGCAGCCTTCCTTAAAGGCCTAGTGTTTAAAGACAAAAATTGTCCCAGGGCCGTGGAGCCTTTTGTCACAGTCCTGTGCTCCCAGCAGCGACGGGACTTTGAAGCATCCATCAAACCCAAAGCAAAGGATAAAACCATTCGTCCCCGAATGGTGCATAGGCAGGAGCTCTTTCGACCCTCGGCGAAATATTTCGTGCCCGAACTCCCAGAGATGCAGGAGAAGCCTGATTAGTACTCCGAGAGCGCAGAGCAAGGCTGCTTTGGGCAGGGTGAGAGTACCCTCCATTTTGGCCAATCCTTGGCTTCCACGTGCTTCCCCGTCGCTGGAAATACACGGGTCCAATTCAGCCAAGGACCGGCCCAAACCAAAGTAGACAAGGCCTAGTTTTTAAAATTGTCCTTCCTGGACTTAAAGTCCGCATCGTCGCTTCGCGGGGAAGAACCAAAGCGCCTTTACCCAGCCCTGGGCACAAAGTCACAATTGTCATCTCTTATTTCCCCATTACACAAGTTTCTCAACCCTCTTACTCTTCATTTTGTTCAACTATCGAGTTGAAGTTCCACTACACACGTAGGAAAGGAAAATCGGGCCAGCCCCATTCCAGCCTGGAACCCACCCGGTCCCGCGCCACGCTGGCCCGCGCAGAGCCCCACCTGCCCCTCCGCCATCTTCGGCAGCCGCCTAGGAAAGGAGGCAACCTTGGCGCAGGGTTTCTTATCCCTTGTAACAGGGGCGGAGGACGGGACGTCACCTGAATCACGTGAACCGCAGTCTGTCATCTCATTGGTCAGAGTGTCGTGCGCGTGAATAAGGACGCCCCACTGGAAGGCGGGTCGTCTTCCGATTGTCCAATCCAGGAATCGTTCCCCTCGGACCTCGGCCGCCATGATTGTGCGGGGCGAGAGGTCACGTGGGCTGGGAGGGGGCTCTGCTGTGGCGGGGCTGTCCGGCTTCGGCCGCCATGTTTTGGAGGGACTGCTAATCTTCCTCCTGCATACTGCGCGACTCGGTGGGGAAGCGCCTAAACCCCCTCAAGCGACAGCAGGCTTTCAGGCACGTCGTGGCCCGCCGGTCGTGTCAGGTGCCTCCTACGGGGTCCCGCAGTGGTACCCGGGTCAGACAGAGCGCGTTTCATCCTGCCCTGAGGCTGTCTGTGTCCCATGTGCCCCTCTCCATTGAGAAGGTTCTGGGCTGGTTCCGACTCGGGTCTCAGCGTTGCCCCGTACTTGTCCCTGGGCCCCCGGAGGCCTCGGAAAACAGGTAGTGAACGAAACACTGCCTAAACGGGGAACAGCGAGACTCCAACCCACCCACAGACAGGCCCGACCAGAACTGGTAGAAAAAGATGATTTATATACAGTTTCCTGGGGACAAGGGCTATGTACAGAGGGCAGCGGGTGGGGCGGGGGCCGGCGCTGGCTGCTCCTGTTGCCTCCATCCTGGGGAGATAGTGGCAGGGGCAGCGCTGCCGAGAAAGGGACCAGTCTCTAGCTGACTCGCTCCGAGTCCCGGCTCTGTGTCCTCTGGCAGGTGACTCCTCTCTCTGGGCCTCAGTGTCCTCTGTAAAATGGGAGGATAGACGTGTCTGTCTCCCTGGGCTGTGGGAGGGGTCCGTGGACCGAGGAAGCGGGAAGCAGCAAATTCAGGGCCTTCACAGACTTAGTACCCGGGACAAGTCCAGTCCAAGCCCAGCCAGCCCTCGAATTAGGATTCCCTGGTCGTAAACGTGGAAGGTCTGAGCTCTCCAGCACAGCCTCGACGGAGGCCGCGAGAGACAGCCAAGCCCCCTAGCCGTGGCCAGGGCACTCGAGCTTTCCATTTTACCTAATTTTAACTTCCTAGTATGGTTATTGAGAGAGTGGGAAAACAGGTGGCCGGCGACAAGCTGGAAAGAAAACGTCTGGATGTATTACTTTTCAAGGAACGTGTGTAGCCCTGGCCGGGTGGTTCAGTTGGTGGGAGTGTAGTCCCATACACGGCAAGGTTTCGGGTTCAGTCCCGGGTTGGGTGCGTAAGGGAGGCAACGGATTGATGTTTCCCTTTCACGTCGCTGTTCCTCCCTCTCGCTCTCTCTCTTAAGTCAGTAAACATCTCCTCAGGTGAGCATTAAAAAAAGGAAGAAGAATTGTGATACTGCTCCAAAACAATTGCCGACCTGAAGAAATCATTAAATTCGGAAGCTGATCCTCGATCCAGTTACTGGAAAACTGTGTGTGTTTGAAACCACTCGAGCAGGCGAGCCTGCTTTTGCTCATGCGTATGTCATGAAATCTCAGTGCAGATACGGCATTTGTGATAAAAACATAGCGTCTGAATTGAGATGTGCTACGACGGTAGAAGGCGCACTGGATTCTTAAGGCTTGGTATGGGAAAAGGGTGTAAAATATACCGTGAATAGTTTTTTAAAGACATTATTTCTTTTTTAGAGAGAGGAGGAGAGAAAGATCAGTATGTGGTTGCCTCTTGCGCGCCCCCTACTGGGGCCCTGGCTTCAACCCAGGCATGTGCCCTGACTGGGAATGGAACGGACTAACCTCTGGTTCCCAGGCTGGTGCTCAGTCCACTGAGCCACACCAGCCAGGGCTAATAGTTTTTTAAAAATATTGCTTATGCCCTGGCCGGGTGGCTTCGGTTGATTGGGCATCGTCCCATACACCAAAAGGTTGTGGGTTTGATCCCTGGTTGGAGCACACAGGGGAGGCAACCAATCAACGTTTCCCTTTCACATCCATGCCTTTTTTCTCTCTCTCTTTCTGTAAAATCAGTAAACATCCTCATCTTCAGAGAGGATTTTAAAAAGTATATTGATTACATGTGGAAATACTTTGGATACAGAGGGCGAAATTAAATATATTATTTAAAGTAACCTGCCCTGGCTGGTGTGGCTCAGCGGACTGAGCGCCAACCTGTGAACCAAAGGGTTACGGGTTTGATTCCCAGTCAGGGCACAGGCCTGGCTTGTGGGCCAGGTCCCCAGTAGGGGGCATATGAAGGGCAACCACGCATTGATGTTTTTCTTCCTATCTCCCCTTCTCTCTAAAAGTAAATAAAATCTTTTCAAAAAATGTAGCTGGTTTCTTTAAACTTTTTCTTGAATGTGGCTATTAGAAAATGTAGGCCCTGGCTGGCATAGCTCAGTGGATTGAGTGCAGGCTGCAAACCAAAGCATTGCAGGTTCGATTCCCAGTCAGGGCACATGCCTGGGTTGCAGGCCATAGCCCCCAGTAACCGCATATTGATGTTTCTCTCTCTTTCTCCCTCCCTTCCCTCTCTAAAAATAAATAAAATCTTTTTAAAAAAAGGAAATTTAAAGTCACGTGTGGCTGGTGTTCTGTTCCCACTGGACCACGCTGCTCTGGGGCTTCACATGTGCTACTTCCCTCCACCCCCGCACAGCTCCTGGTGGACAGACCAGTGTTAGTCCTTCATACAGGGAAGGAAACCGAGGCAGAAGGGGAGAAGGCCCAGATGCCAGAACCAGAGAGCCCAGAGTAAAACCTCAGCTCTGCCGCTCACGAGCTGTGTGACTTCTAGCAAAGTATTCACCTCTCTGTGCCTTGGTTTCAGCCTCAGCAAAATGGGAATAATGATGACACCCGCCTCTCAATGAAGCATGTGAATCTGTGGGAGGCCGAGGCTCGAGGTCTGTGCGTGTCCCTGAGGCACTGATGTGGAAGCGATTACTGCAAAATGTTTCCAGTTAGATCCCTCAGGGCCCTTCCGGAACCCAGGGGAGGTTCCCTTCCAACCTTCCAGCCTTCCACCCACCGGCCTCATCCCCCATGCCAGGCCCCAGGTTCTCTCCTCCGGGGCACTTGCCGCATTTCTTGAGGCTGCCCTGGGCAGGCCGGCCTGGCTTCCTTGCCTAGATTTTCCTGTGGCGTTTTTCAAACCCCGATTCCTACTGACCCCAGACTGACCAGAGTCACTGGAACACCCTGAGCTTTTTTCACACCGGAGGGCTTTACACAGGTGGTCCCCTCCCCGTGCTCCAGGAAGCCACTGTCCCCAGGCTTGCAGGATCCTGCATCCAAACACCTCCCTGGTCCACAGGTCCCCACTGAGTTCACTGACTTTCCCTAATCTCTCTCCTTCCCCAGGTTCCCCACTGTAGACCCGGTCATGGGGCCAGACCCAGGGTCATCTGTGCCACCCCCCAAGCCTGTCACTCTCCAGCCCTGTCCCTCCCGACCCCTGACTCTACCCCTCCCTTTCCTCCATCCCCTTGGCTCAGCCTTTGTCCTCTCTCCCCGGGCCCTTACCCAACCTCCTGTTTGGCCTCCCGTCTCTGTCTTCCAGTCTGTCCCCCTCATGGCCCCAGAGGGGACTTCCTGCATCCAGAGCTGACCCCGCTTCCCCTGCTCCCAGCCTCCGAAGCACAAAGTCCAGGGTCCTCACTTTGGGGAAGACTCAGCAAGATGAGCCAGTGCTCCTGGGGACTGGAGGTGGGGCCCCTGGGGGTCAGCTGCCCCTCAGCCCTCCCCAGCCCCTGCTGGCTCACCTGTTCCCCAGGATAGGGCGTCCTCCGCCTTCTCCTTCGCCAGTGCAGACACCAGACAGCAGCTACCAGCAGGAGGGCCGGGGGCAGCAGCAGCAGGAGTAGCAGAGGGGCCTGAGCGGCTGGCAGGACTGTGGCCTCCAAGGCCTTGGGACTCCTGGAGGGCAGCAGGGTGGAGGAGTCTGCGGGGTGACCAAAGAGGAGGGTCAGGCTGGGAAAAGGCCTCTCCGGTGCCAGCTGTGTAGCCTCGGCTGAGCTGCTGGCCTCCCTGTGCCTGTCTCCTGATCTGTGTGGGGGCGGGGGGCGGGGACAGTTCTTGTGCCTGCATCCTAAGGTTGTCACAGAGATTAAACAAATGCATGTACAGAAAGAGCTAGGGACAGTGTCTGACACACAGACAGGTCACATATTAATGGATGAATGTTATAATGGCACAAATGTTTCTAGTGCTTCTGGGTGGATTTGTTTATTCCTCTTCTTGTCCTAATAGTCTGTGAGGTGTATGTGGGTGACCCGCTCTGTCTTTTTTTTTAAGTTAGACAATTTTTTTTTTAATTTTTGATTTTTAGAGAAAGAGGGAGGGAGCGGGGAGAGAGCTCAAATCCACAAGCTTGGCAATGGAGACGACACTCTAACCAATTGAGCTACCTAGCCAGGTAAAAGAAATTTTTTGCTTTGCCCTGACTGGTGTGGCTCAATGGACAGAATGCTGGACTGCAAACCGAAGGGTCACCGGTTCCATTCCCAGTCAGGGCACATGCCTGGGTTGTGGGTCAGGTCCCCAGTAGGGGGCGTGCAAGAGGCAACCACACGTTGATGTTTCTTTCCTCTTTCTTCCTTTCTTCCCCTCTCTAAAAATAAATAAAATATTTTTTAAAAATGAGAGAAAAAAGTAGGAAATATTTAAATGTGGGTGAGGAAGATTGGAAATGCAGGAAGAAATTGGGAAAAATCTACTTGGGGTGAGAGTTTTTAAAAATATCGCTCTCAGAACTTGAGAGATCTAGGGGACACACTGGACAAGGACAGAAAGACTCTGAATAACACCATAAGGTGGAGAGAATATAAAAACCTCAAATAACTGTCCCTGCTCCCTGTTCCCAGTTGTAACAGGGGAGTCTGGCAGAACACAGCAATCTCCCTCTCAGTTCAGGAGGGCTGGCTCCAAAAGGCACAAGAGGGCAGCCCTGGCTGGTGTGGCTCAGTGGATTGAGTGTGGGCCTGCGAACTAAAGCGTTGCCAGTTCGATTCCCAGTCAAGGCTGGGGGGGCTGCATGAGAGGCAACCACACATTGATATTTCTCTTCCTCTCTTTCTCCTTCCCTTCCTCTCTGTCTAAAATACATACATACATGCATACATACATACATACTGTATTTTCAGACTATAAAACGCACCCCCCAAATTTGGGGGGAAAGGGGGGTACATCTTATAGTCTGAATGTAGTGTACCTGGCTCGCTGTGGGTGGGGGGTGGTGGCCTACGTTATTTATGTTATTAAATGTTTTACCCCATTTGTTGCTTCGAAATGTTTTCCTCTATTTTCCTCCTCTAAAACCTAGGTGTGTCTTATGGTCCAGTGCATCTTACAGTCCAAAAAAATTGGTAAATAAAAATTTATTTTTATTTTTTAAAAGATTTTATTTATCTATTTTGAGAGAGGGAAGGGAGGGAGAAAGAGAGAGAGAGAGAAACATCAATGTGCGGTTGCTGGGAGCCGTGGCCTGCAACCCAGGCATGTGCCCTGACTGGGAATCGAACCTGCAATGCTTTGGTTTGCAGCCTGCGCTCAATCCACTGAGCTATGCCAGCCAGGGTGTAAATAAAATATTTTTTAAAAAGTCATGAGGGGACAATAAAGAAAAATCTTGAATAAGAGTAAATTTGTCTCTAAGGACAAATACATAAATCTTTTTTTAAAAAAAGAGTAAATTTACCTTTTTTCTCTTTAACTTTAAAAAAATGGCTACTAGGAAGTTTACACACAAACATGTCACTCGGCACAGACTGTGTTTCCGCAGCCTGGGGCTGCTTTAGAGACACAGGCAGGGATTGCTGTCACTTCTCAGAGATGGGTAAACTGAGGCCCAGAAAGGGACATGAACTTGGGGGAACATGCCCCCAACCCTGCAGCCCACGGGAGCGGGGTGGGGGGAGGCAGGGGGCAGGGGCGGTGTCTGAGACACTGTGCAGAGGGGTGCGCGCCTGTGAGGCGGGAGGGGTGGCTGGGTGGGCTGGGAGCCTTTACCCGGCTGACACCGCAGCTCCAGGCAGCGCGAGAAATTCCAGCGGGTGATCCAGGGCTTCAGGGCCACCAGCTGCTCGGAGGTGTCCTGCAGGAGGTGGGAGATGTTGGTCTGGACGTAGCGAAGACAGCTGGGGATGGGCTGGGGGCAGGGGAGGCAGACGTCACCACCGCATCAGTCCTTGCCTCTCCTGAGGCCAAGGGCCTTCCCTGCCCAGCCACCGGGACCAGAGAGGCCCAGGTCTCAGAGGGAGAGTTCAGACCACGGCTCCCCCTGGTTGCTAAGGGGTAGCATCCTTAGCAACACCCAGCAAGGAGGCCGGGTCCAGAGGGTATTCAGATCCCCTTCTTCTCCTGGTTGCTAGGGGAGAGAATCTCTTAGCAACGCCCCGCAACAGGGCCTGAGGAATAAACTCAGCATCGGTGGCCTGGGCCCAGACCCCTCAGCACCCTCTGGTGCCCAGATGTGTCATTGCCCAACGGCCGGTGAGCCTGCGTCCCCAGCTCCACCTCCCTCGAGTTGCTCCGCTCAAAAGCAATCCCCACACAGGAACAAGTATAAAGGACACATGGGCAAAAACTAGGGAGGGAGGTGGGAGGGCTGGGGGGTGGGCCGGGGTGGGAGTCAAAGACAGAAAACTGTACTTGAACAATTAAAATAAATTTAAAAAAAGCAATCTCCAGTAAGGCCAAACTTCGTCTCGCATTCCCTAGGGAGGCATCTCACTCCCCTCACTTGCCCCCCAAGTTCAGGGCTGACCTGGAGGGCACATGAGGTGACAAAGTATATCTCGGTATTGACATCCTCCAGCAGCTGTTGCATCTGGGACCCGGCCACTGTCTTGAGCCGTTCCATGCAGCGCTGGGCCAGGACGAGGCGCCAGAAGGCCCCGCAGAGCTTGTCCTGGGGAGAGACAGCTAGAGCCCTGGGTCCCTCCGGCAGAGGGGCTGGGGGTCTGAGGGAGGAGGGGGGCGGACTCCTGAGTCCAGCGGGGAGGGGGCGGGGCCGGGTCCCCCGAGGGACGGAGCCTCCAGAGCCCCTTCCTCACGCCCCTCCCCGGCCCCTCCCGTCTGGCACTCACGTCGTGCAGGTTGGCGGCCACAGGGACGGGGTAATCTTCCAGCAGGTAGTCAGACTGCGGGAGAGAACGGGTTCGGGGTGGGCAGAAGGCAGGAGGAAAGAGACCTACGAGGAGAGAGAGACCCAGGGAGCCGCGGACACAGAGCGGAGCGGGCGGGAGTTCAGATCAGCGACAGAACGGCGGCAGGGAGGGCGGAGCAGGGCGCTCACCAGCTTGCGGATGGTGTCGGCGAAGGTGGAGGATATGGGGCTGTGGGGGAAGGTGCAGTCTGGGGTCCCGCAGAGGCCCGCGCGCAGCAGCAACAGCAGCAGCAGGGGGGTCTGTGGGGAAGGGGTGCCTCTGTCGGCTCCGCACGGCTCCCCGAGGCTCCCCCAGCCGCCAGCCCCTCTTCCCCTCGGTTCAGGTCATCACCTCAGTCTGGCCCACAGCTGCCCACCTCTGGCGCCTGGCCCTGTCTTCCTCTCTGCTTCTGCCCCACACTGTCCAGTCCTCAGTCTCCTTTGCCCACCCCCGCACCTGGCTCTGTGATACCCGTCTCTGCTCCCTCTGCCCCGCATCTTTACTTTGCCCACCCCTCTGCCCTTCCCTGCTCCTCTCTCCCATTTCCCCTTCCATCTGGGTCCCTCTGCCCCATCCGTACTCACCTCCATCTGGTTCCTCTCCCACCCCAGTTGTCTCCCCACCTGTGCATCTCCCTGCACGCCCGTCCACCTTCCCTGCACCCCTGTCCACCTTCCCTGCACCCCTGTCCACTTTCCCTTCACCCCTGTCCACCTACCCTCCACCCCTGCCCACCTTCCCTGCACCCCTGCCCACCTTCCCTGCACCCCTGTCCACTTTTCCTGCACCCCTGTCCACCTACCCTCTCCCCCTGCCCACCTTCCCTCCACCTCTCTGCATGTCCCCACCTGCCTGCCCACCACGACACAGCCCCCTGTCCCCCACCTTGTCCCTCTGGTATACGCACAGCTGGGCTCCAGGCTGGTGCCAACACTGTCATCTCCGCCAGAGGCCCCTCATGCCTGTAGCCAGATCTTGGAAGGGACAGAAGAGCAGGTCTCGGTCCCCCACACCCCAGCCCTTTCCTTGCCCGCCCCTTCACCTCCCCGCCCCTCCCTCGGCCCCTTGATGTGGCTAAGTTTCCGCCTCCTTCCCCGTCGGGTTTCCTGCGAGCGCTCCAGTTACGGTGAGAACTCATCTCCCCTTCTAAGAACCCTGACGTCCGATCCCTGGAACCCTCCCCAGGGACCCGATCCCCTCTCCTCCTCCCTCAGCCTCAGGAGGGGCACCCCCGCCCCGCCCTTGGGGGACCCAGAGTCCATGTCTTCTCCCTCACCAGGCTTGCCCAGGCTGGGTGTGGAAGGGGACAGGCCGGGTGACACCGGGAGAGCGAAAGTGAAAGAAAATTTTGGAGGGGGGTATTGAATTGGGGTGGCTCTGTCTGAGGCCAGGGGCGCCACCTGGTGGTGGCAGGTGGCAGCTCATGCCCCAAAGGGTTCTGGCCCAGGAGGGCTGAGTTGAGGGTGGGCCCCTGCTCCCGGGAGGGACAGACTGAATGAGGAGTTGGGTCTGGAACCCGGATCTGTCTTCAGCTAGAACCAAGGCACGCGGGGAGAGGAGGAGGTCTCCCTGAGCCTTTCACCTTCGCCTTGAACCTCAACTCTCCCCACGCCCCATCTTCTGCATCAAGATGCTGGGGCCCACAGCCCTGGCCAGGGCTCCTGACTCTTGGCCTCTCACTGCCCACGCAGTCCAGCCGGTCAGCAAATTTCTTGGCTGGTTGTCAAAATGCATCCAGAGTCCATCCAATCACTTGTCCAATCACTTCTCACCATCACCACCACCATTGATGGGGGGTCTGCCACCGCCACCTCCCACCTGAATACTACTGTGGCCCCCCTCCAGGCCTCGGCCCTCACCACCCTACCCCCACCCCCATTTCTGTCTGTTCCCGTGAAGACCTAAATCAGTGGGCGTTCTCCCTCTGCTTTCTGCCACTCAAATGAAAGGACCAAGTCCTCACTGAGGCCCACACAGACCCCTGGTTCTCTCCCAGCCTTGGCACTTGCGCTCTGCCTGGTGGCCTGGGACAGCACACTCCTGCCCCAGGGCCTTTGCACTCACCGGCAGGTCCCTCAGCCTGAATGCCCTCCCCTCAGACATCCACGAGGCTTCTCCCCCATCTCATTCCCCGGCCTTTGCGCAAACACACAGGCAAAGCCTTCCGCCGTTACCCCTTTTTGAATTGTACCCTGCTTTGCTCTTTCCCTTGTCACTTACCACCTGGCACACCGTGCACTTCACTTATTCTCTTCCTGGGCAGCAGCCCCCACTGGGGGTGGTCAGCTCCGGCCCGAGGTCGGTGTCTGTTTACCCTGCTGGGTCTCCAGCACCTTCAACTGTGCCTGACCCAGAGCACGTGCTCAGTCGATATTTGTTAAATAAGCACGTGGATCCCGGCCTCTTTCCTTCTTCATTATTGTATGAAAGAGAAGGCATCTGGTGTTCGTCTCAGTTTCCTGGGAGACAACCGCTAAGTCCCTGGGCATTTCCCAGATAAGTGATGGGAGTGTCTTTGTTATTCATGAGGGGCCCCCTGATCTCACCTGAGCTTATGTTAACCAGAGGCCTGGAGATGGGGGGCGTGGCTGGTCAACCCAGAAAGACTAATCCCAAGGTTAGAGTTGGCACTTTGACACAGGATATCAGCTAACCTGCCAACCCCCCTCCCCCCACCTGGGGGTTGGGGTTGGTGGTGGGGGGGAGGCGGGGGAGGGAGAAGATGGGAGGGGTGCTGCACACTGACCTCCACCTCCGCCTTTGTGGGCACAGGGCTTTGTCCTCTTGTCTCCTGTATGATGCTTATCATTAGATTTAGGGCCCATTTGAATGACCCACGATGATCCTCTCTCAAGATTTTCAACTGTATTATGTCTGCCCAGAGTGTTTTTCCAAATGAGGTCACGTATGTAGGTTCCAGGGGTGAGGATGTGGACATACCCTTTGGGGATCACTATGCAACCCGCTACAGCTCCCCAAAGCTGTTGCCCACCTGTGGGCCTTCACCCATGCCGTTCCCTCTGCCAGGGATGCTCTCTGCCGCGCACACGTCCAGAGGAAATGAAATAAGCATCTTTTTCTTTAAAATGTTATTTATTTATTTCTAGAGAGGGGAAGGGAGGGAGAGAAACATCAATGTGTGGTTGCCTCTCACATACCCACTACCAGGGACCTGGCCCTGCAACCCAGACATGGGCCCTGACTGGGAATCGAACCAGCAACCCTGTGGTTCATAGGCCAGTCTTCAACCTGCTGAGTTACACCAGCCAAGGCTGGAAATCAGTCTCTTAAACAGGTCTCTTAAACCTGCATTTCCATGTTCATTGGCAGCCTTATTCACAAGAGCCAAGACACGGAGACCACCTGCGAACCACCAGCAGACGAATGGAGAAAGCGCTGAAACGGGAGCTCTGCAGGGTGGCAGTGTCATAGCCAATGAGGTGCATCTGAGGTGCAATGACTGCTCATTGAGGAAAAGAAGGGAAGTCATATATATAGTGGAATATTATTCAGCCACAATATGTTGCAAATGAGTCAGCCATCTGCAACAGTCTGGGGAGGCTGGAGGACCAGGCCGGAGGAAGACGAGCACTGTCCGGTCTCACCGGCGGCCTCTGAAGAAGCCCCGTTCGTCCCACTGGAGAGAAGGTTGGCGGCCAGGGGTTGCAGGTGAGGGGGGACGGGGGACGGGGGTGTGTGGCAAGGGATGCACACTTCCATGGCGAAGATGAGTAAGTTCCGGGGATGCGATGAATGCACAGCGTGGCAAGTACAGTTAACAATACTGTATTCTGTGTGGCGTGCTTGAAAATTGCTAAGAGAACAGATTTTACATGTTCTCGCCACATGCACGGGAAGATAATTATGTGAGCTGACTGGTGTGTCAATGAACTTGATGGTGATAACCATTTCATAATGCATATGCATATGAAATCATTCTGTGCACCTTAAGAAATTGTGTTGTTGCCCTGGCTGGTGTGGCTCAGTGGATTGAGCCTGTGAACCAAAGGGTTGTGGTTCCATTCCCAGTCAGGACACGTCTGGGTTGTGGGCCAGGTCCCTGGTTGGGGGGCACGCAAAAGGCAACCACACATTGATGTTTCTCTCCGTCTCCTTCTTCCCTCCCTCTACATTTTGTAATACAGAACTACATACAGCTTTATCTGTCAATCATACCCCAATAAAACTGGGAAAAAATCTTCAATGAAGATGGCATCTTCCTTGGGAAGATTCCTTCCACCTCTGTCTGTCTGTCGTACCCTTCCCCCCTCCACAGGCTGGGTAGGGTGCCTTCTCTGGGCTCCCACAATGCCCCAAGCTTCCTCTATTATTATAGTACATGACACCTTAGCTTTTATCTGTCTTTCAACCAGAGCTGGACCTACCTCTCTTCTGCTCATATACCCTCTATGGCTCCCTAGTACCCTTGGGACACATTCCCAGCCCCTACTGACACCCTGACTTCAGTTCGGTGAAACCCATTTCAGACTTCTGACTTCCTGAATTGAAAGACAGTGCACTTGTGTGTGTTACTTAAGCTGCTAACTTTGTGGCAACTTGTTACAGCAGCGACAGGAAACGGATACACCTTTCACCCACAAGAACTTCGGCTCCACGAGGCCAGGTTGTCTTGGTCATGGCTGTCTCCCCAGCACCTAGAGCCATAGGGCCTCCTCATTCACAGTAGGCAGCTCAGTAGATACTTGTTGATTGACAGGATGGCTACTTGGACAAGGAGCGCTCACCCTCTGGACTGACATGATTGGCCCAGAAGTGAAACCTGACCCAGGCTGGCCAATCAGATCCCGCCTCCTGGGGATGTGGCGCAAAGCATGGCCAGTGGTCTGGGCTGGTGGTCCACGGACCTGCCCCCAGTTCGAGGAGACTGGTTAGCATCAGAATGAATAGGAAGGACACTGCGGCAGTACACGGAATCTGGGAAGGAGTCATCAAGTCACAGATGGTAATGAGAGCTGTCCAGGGACTTTCCTCCGACTCTTGCATTCCTGTGTCTCTTCTGTCCAAACATCCACCTCCTGGGACCGGTAATTCACTCGGCCCAGGAAAAGGTGTCCTTTTCCTTTCCCAGGAAAGGAGTCTTTTGGCTCCAAAGCCAAATCAGCCTCTAACACCTGGCACTCATTAGGCGCGTTCCGTGTACAGCTCACTGAGTCAATCCAACAGGCGGTAACTGCCAGCCCCGTTTTATAGATAAGGAAAGGGGCTCAGAGCAGCCCAGGAGCTTTCCCAAAGTCACACGGCTACAAAGATTTGGAGGGAGCAGATAGGCTGATACGGGTCGTGAGAGACTGTGTGGCCCACGGAAAGCGAGTGCCCCGGCTTAGCGCTCACACTCAGGTTCCCAGGACCCAGGGCTGCGGATGCGCATCTCGGCCTGTTTCCTTTTCCCTAAGGTGTCTCTGCAGCCTTCTAAGAAACTTCCTTTCATCCTAAACTAGTGTTTTTGTTGTTGTTGTTGCATCAAAAAGAATTCTGGCCCTGGCTGGTGTGGTTCAGTGGATAGAGTGCTGGCCTGTAAACCAAAGGGTCACCAGTTCGATTCCCAGTCAGGGTACATGCCTGGGTTGCAGGCTGGGTCCCCCAGTTAGGGGTGTGTGAGAGGCTACCACACATGGAGGTCTCTCTTCCTTTCTCCCTCCCTTTACCTTTGTAGGGAAAATGGAGTCAGTCAGGGTCCCTCACCTGGATGTCCAAGGTAAAAACAACTTAGCAGTGTTCATACAACCTTGAGTGGGGGCCCTCATGCTTAAATGAAGCTGTTATATAACGGAAGGTCAGTACTGGCACCTTGCTGGCCTTGTGTGCATTGAGTATGTGAGGGAGCTGGCACGTCCTGCGGGGTTTCGCGCGGCTCACAGCCTGCATGGTCACCCCACCCGGGAGTAGAGGAAAGTCAGGTATCTCTATGGCTCCTTGAATTTCCTTCCATTTGCCTGAATCCCATGTGAATCTGCCCAGCCTTAAACAGCTGCAAGACACCCTCTCTCTTAAAAAAAAAAAATCTAAAAAAAAAATAATAATAATTCCAGAACTGAACAGCAGTATGCTGAAACAGCTCATGGGAGCCCTTAAAATGCAGGAGTTCTGTCAGCCGATCCACTGTCCAATCACCTGGAGCTTGAGATCGGACGCGGTGGCATTGGCACGAGTTCCTCAGCAGGGCTCTTCACGCCTGAGAGTCACTGTGTTTTCCTTTATACCCACACACCATGGATTAAGAGGCAGTGCACAGGCAGAGAGGGACAAAGAACAGAAGCTGCCTGTCAGAGAAGACCAGCAGAAACAACAGGCGCTGCTGGCCTGCCCGGGGCTTCTCAGAGCACCCCTCCGCCCAACAAATGCCGTGCTGGACTGCAGCCCGCCCACCAGGCTGCTGAGTCACAACCCGAAAGTGGCTTCAAAGAGACCAAAAGTTACTGCTTGCTCCCTCCCTCGGAAGCAGAGCCAGCGTGGGTCAGAGTTTATTTGAGGGCACGGAAACCAGAGGGAGAGGGAAGTTCCAGACATCTGGAGTCTTGCCGGGGTCCAGCTCTTCTCCATCCAAGATGGAGCCGGTGGCACGTATGCGTCAGTCGCCCATGGGCAGCCACAGGGCCTTGGTCTGTGCCGCGTGCAGTTCGAGCTCGGGGCCTGCCCCTGCGGCCTCCTGCTCCCAGGCTCGGGGGCAGCCCCTGCTCACCCAGACCGGCTTCAGATTTCCCGCGGAGGCCCACTCCACGAACTGGGAGCCCTGGCGTGCGAACAGTGGGTAGTCAGCCTTTCCCCAGCTTATCTGATGAGCAGCTGCTTCCTTGGCAACGGGGACTGTTACTGACCTGGGGCATGACAGCTTAACCTAGACCCTGTTGCTATATTGCTCAGTTGCTGGCAGGCAGACCTTCCAGATGCTGAGGGAAACGGGGGTGACCTTTGTGGCTAGGGGACTTCCTCCAGTGAGCAGCCCGGGCTCAAACGAGACCAGAGGTTTTTGTTGACAAGGAGTTCCCACCAGGAGGTTTAGGTAGACTAGGGGCTTCTAACTCTGTTGCTAGGGTGTGGCCCTTGGCAATGGGTTGTCTAATAAGAGTAAGTTGTTGGGCCAGGCACATCTCAGGCCCTTGTTGCTAAGCACCTCTTCTTCCTTAGCAACTAGGGCTCCAATGGGGCAGGCCCTCAGAACCTGGTTGCCAAGGAGTTTGTCCCCTTCAGCAATGGGACTTTTAAGGGTGCAAAGCCATGTTCCCAGAATAGGAAGAGCCTATGGTGATGTTTAAGACACAAAAGAAGGTGAAACGGAGGCTACCTGGGCAGATCCGAAATACCACAGCGCCTGGACGTCCTGGTGCAGGGCCAGGCAGCGGGCCAGGTGGTCCCGGTCCCCTGTCACCACGTTCACCACGCCCGCTGGCAGCAAGGTGGCCATATCCTAGGGGATGGAGAGAGTGGGCCACCCGGGGTCGGGGGGAAGGAGCCTGAGACCCTGGGGGCAGTGGGGGCAGGGGCGTGAGCATCCGGAGGAGTATAACGGGGCTCCCAGAAAGAATGGGGCTGGGGTAACCATGGTTCCTGAGGGGTAAGGGTGAGAGCTCAGCTCCATGTAGGTCTTGGGGCACATTTCACTTGCCCCAGGGGCTGCTGGGAGCAGCAGCAGGCAGGCAACTATACCTGGCAGACATCCAAGGCGGGGATAGGACAGGTCCCGCTGGGCACCAAGACCACAGTGTTGCCATGGGCCAAGGCAGGGGCCAGCAGGGACACAAAGGCCAGCAGGGGGCGCTCGTCCGGGCACACAACAGCCAGCACGCCCAGCGGCTCCCGCAGTCGGAGCACAGGACCTCTCAGCTCAGCTACCTGCAGGGACAGGGGAGGTCAAAGGCCGGGCAGGGGTACCTGACCACCCTCCCACGGCCGCCTGCATCACCTGCCCCTTCCTCCTCACACCCCCACCTTTGCTTCTCAACATCTCCAATAATAATAAAACCGGGTGATGGTTCAGAGCCAGATGGCCTGGTTTCAGGTTCCAGCTCCACCAACTTTCAGCTATGTGACTTTGAGCGAGTTACTTCACCTCTCTGGGCCTTTGTTTTCCATATTTCAAATGAGGATAATAACAGTAGCTACCTTAGAGATTTGCTGTTCAAATGAAATGAGCGGCCCTGGCTGGGTAGCTCCAGTCAGTTAGAGCGTCCTTCCAATACATGGAGGTTGCGGGTTCGACTCTCAGGCACAACACACACCCAGGGTGTGGTTCAGTCCCCAGTCGGGGCACATACGGGAGACAACCAACGGATATTTCTCTCTCACATCAGTATTTCTCTCTCACTCTCTCCCCTGCCTTCCTCTCTCTCTACAATCAACAAACATATCCTCGGGTAAGGATTAAAAAAACACTTTATAACCGATATTCATTAATCCGCACACACATTTTAAAGGGCACAATTTGATAAGTTTTGACACATGCATACACTCAGGAAACCATCACAGTCAAGACCATAAACTTTACCCCCAACATTTCCTTGTGCTCCTTGGTGACCCCTCCCTCTAACCCGTGCTTGGCTCCTCTCTGCCCTTAGACAGCCACTGACCTGCCTTCTCTCACTATAAATGAATCTGCATTTCCCACAACTGTCTACATATGGAATCCCAATCTACACTGTTTAGTAATCTTTTTAAAAAATAAATTTTATTTATTTTTATTTTTTAAAGATTTTGCTTATTT
>PVIA01008336.1:21858-72955 GCA_004024845.1 Tonatia bakeri | reverse complement strand
GGCACCATCAGCTGTGTCGCCGTCCAGGCAGGATCTCCAATTAATCCAAAGCCATGCAGCACCGTCACATGGCCTACTGGTAAGAGTTCTTTCACCCTTCTTCCAGGCAAAGTCTCTCTTGCTTCCCAGGCTGCGTGACCAAAAGAAGCACCTCAAAGCCACGCAGTCCTCTCCTACCAGAGCTGCAGGGGTCTGCACTCTGGCAAAACCGCGTGGTTCTCTCTCCACTGCTCCAGCCACGTGGTCCTCTCTCACAGGGCTGCATGAGACCTCCACTCTGCCAAAAGCAGCGTGGTTCTCTCCCAGGGCTGCGGGAGCCCCTACTCTGCCAAAAACTGCGTGGTTCTCTCTTCACAGAGATGCAGGAGCCCCTACTCTGCCAAAAACCGCGTGGTTCTCCCTTCACAGAGATGCAGGAGCCCTGTACTCAGCCAAGTCTGAGTGGTTCTCCCCTACAGGGCTGCAAGAGCCCTCTGCTCTGCCAAAAGCCGCGTGGTTCTCTCTTCACGGAGATGCAGGAGCCCTGTACTCAGCCAAGTCCACGTGGTTCTCTCTCCTATGGCTGCTGCGCCTGGGCTTTTAAATCCCGCGCCAATCTTCTTCTGCAGCCCCACTTCCGTCTCCTCCCACACTTAGCCACACCTGCCCTCAATCTGCTATCCTTTCCAGCTTTTCTGGTCGCCATCGTGGGTCTGGGCAGGTGTGGCCCCATGTTATGGAGCCAATCATCTCCAAGCTCTCACGCAGGCGCTGTAACTCGGGGGACCTGTCCCTCCCCCCAGTTACATCTTGGTGGGGAAGTTACTTCCATCCCCCTGGTTCAGAGCATGGCCATAGCTATTTAACATATCTATGTAGCCAGTCAAAGGTTATAGATATGTTAAATCACCACACCCCAGAGGTTAGCTGCAGAGCTGTTGCTATGCAAAACAGCTCTCAATGGGCCTGCTCCATTTGTCCCTTTCCCCCACCCACACCTGGGGGGGCGGGGTAGGACATCCTAGTATTTTCTGAACACCTTGAGTTCTGGACCCCATTTTAAATGTCCATTTGGGGTCCCCCCTCTTGGCCGCACCCTGTAACATGCACACATATTGAGTTTTCCAAACTTTGTCACTTTCCTCTTATCATAAAATTTCCCCTGGGAAATCTTTCCATTTGTGTATTTTCTCCCAATAAAACTGCTACATGTCCTACAAGTTTATACTCCAGTTCCTAAATTATTACATGAAAATTTAGTTACTCACTCTAAAATGATTTGTTTAAATCTAAAACATTTAATTTCTAATTGAATTTATTGTTTTCTGTCCTTAAAGTTATTTTTGTATGTATTTTATTTCTATTGAAGAAACCGTGTATTATCTTCAAAAAGAAAGAACTGGAGCTGTACTACATAGAACAGTTAGTAGTGTACTATGTAGTACTTAGTAGTAGTATATAGGTTAGTGGTGTACTAAGTAGTAGTGTAGGAAGTTGGAGTAAGTAGAAAGAACACTTGGGTTTGAATCCAGTGGCCCCTCCATCTGCCCTTAATGTAAACCATCCCTTTGTCCAACATATCCACACTCCCCAGCCCTTAGTCACTTATTAGTCATCTTAGTTCTCAGATTGACTGTAATGTTATTCCAGTGCTTGTTTATAAATAAACATTATTTTGCATGATAGCTACGAAGCAAAACAGTAGTGATGCTAGCAATTCAGATATGCCAAAGAGAAGCCATAAAATGCTTCTCTTTTAGTGAAAAGTTGAGTACAATACACAATTTTGAGAGACACATTCACACATAACTTTTATTATAGCATATTGTTATAAATCTTTTCCTGTGCCTAATTCATAAATTAAAATTTCTCATAAGTATGTACAGGAAAAAACACAGTATGTATAGGGCCTGGTACTATCTGGGGCTTCAGGTATTCACTGAGTGTCTAGGTATCTCCTGTGGATATATAAGGGCTACTGTATTCAAGGATAACCACTTTCTCTATTGTTATTTTCATGAAAACCCACATTATAATGGGGTTAGCCTGGCACATTTGGCATTTCTTCAACTCTTGCTTATCTAGTAATTTGATTGGCCTGCCAACACACCTGGTGGCAACAATTTCTCTATCTGCCATGTGGCATGGTAGCAACATATGCACCATGATCTTGCAAGGCACAAAGAACCTGCATATTTCTTTATTTTAGCATTAAAAACAGTATATAAATGGAATTATACTTCTAAATACTTGAGAGTTTATGAATCTATTTAGGTGTACAGGTAGGCCCTAGTGTAGAGTCCTTCTCAATGTGATAATCAGTCATTCTATTTGAAGAGAAGGAAGATCAGTTAAAAGACACTGAGATGTAGTTCCACAACCAAATGTGTTGACAATCCCCAACACTAATCCACTGAATGCCTGACTGAAGTTTCTGCATCATCATTACAGATGCATGCGTGTCCCACTCACACCACTGACCCCCAGGAATTTTATTATAGTCTGCTTCTTCCATCCTGAGATCAGAAAATACCTGATCATCTGACTATTGTCTCATATCACTCTCTATAACTCCTTTGTCCCAACACAGTGTGTCTTAGACTCCTGATGGTATAAAGCAGCAGTGGTAACTGGCAACAGCAAGGATTTTGAAGGCTCACCTAAGTCAACAGACTCAGCACCTCCAGGAATGGTGTCCAGAAACCATGTATTTTAACAAGTACTCTTAAAGATCATTTTTATTATATACTGAATTCCTGGCAGTTTTCCTTATTCACTGTGGGCCATATTATCTCATTCACAGTATTTTTCTCCGTTCCACACTGTGAATTGATTGCAGTAAGTGCAGCATATATGTGGACGACTTGGGGTTTCTTCATTCTGTGATCACTAATGAACTTTCCCTCTCCTCCATTTTGGCCACAAACACTTGGAATCTGTCACTCACAGAAACTGTGGAATATCCAAAATCTCAAATTCTTATATCCTTTCAAACCAATCTGATCCATCAACTCATTTATCCTCCTAAAGTTATCTCAGAGTAACAGCTTCTCTTTCATGGAAAGACACAACCCATTTAATCCAACTTCATACTGTTGGCCTGGATAGAGCATCTTAGCTTTCTTCTTTATCCAGGGTGGATTCTGTAGTTCATCATTACAATCACTCCCTTGAAAATGACCTTACCTGCTTTTCCATTTCTCTTCCAGATATATTTATCTGGTACTCCAACTATGGATAAACAAACGACTATGTTCTCTGTCCTGGAATGAGAGTATTAGTATGGATTCATGAATGCTAACTTCATCCAGGTACTCCTGCTATTTATTTTGTTCTATGCTGATGGTTTTAACTCATGTCATTAAGAAAATAAAAGCCATGAGACACAAATCCCCTCATCTTCTTTTAAATAAAATATTTAATATATTTATTTTTAATCTATATTCTGTGTGTGTGTGTGTGTGTGTGTGTGTGTGTGTGTGTGAAGATAGAAGAGTTCCACATTTAATCAAAGGATGATCTCCCTAGAGAGGCTGTGGGTCACATTTTCATTACTTGTACTTCACCTATTTCCCCTGTGTTATCTGTATCTCCTCCTCAATAGAATCATTCCCTTTGAGAACGAATTGCCATTTTTAAAAATAATCAATTTTAAAGGAAAACCTTTTCTTGACTTTTCATCTCACTGAAATTCTGCTTTCTCTCTTCTTTATAGAAAGCATTAAAAAATGTTACCAGCTTATTCTGTGTCTACTTCCTAAATTTCTTTTTCAACCCATACCAGTCTTGTGTCCTTTTTCTTCTGACCTACATGTTTGCACATCAGTGGACACATCTCTGTCCTCATCTCATTTTTCAAAGTGTCATATGATTTATATTTTCCTCTTAAAAATATTCTTTAGTCTCCAGTTTACCCCATCTATGATCTGCTTTTTACTTCTGACTCTAATTTTTTATCATGTTCATTTGCTTCTAAAATCCCCCCTAACTTCTAAAAATTATGGATTTTATTTTTCAAAAATTAATCCTTAGTTTCTTCCCCTCCATTTTCTCCTGATATGACTCCATTTACATTAATCATTTAACATCATCTATATTCCAACCACTCCCAACATTATATGTATACTAGAAAACTTCTCTAAGTTTCCAGATAATATATTGAATTATCTACTTTGTTTTTGACCAAGGATGTTTAATAGGCTTCTGAAAGATATATCTAAAACCTCACTCTTATTGTTCCTCTATATTAGTTCACTGATTTTCCCTTTCAAATAATATAAATAAGGTCAAATATTACCTTGGATTTTTAAATAAAAAGCAGTGAGAATCTTAACTTATCTTCATTATCCTCTTCATCCATCAACCAAGTCTACAGATATAACCTCTAGATATATAAAAAATCAATCTGCTTTTCTTCATCTGCACTTACGCCACTCTAGCCAGACCATCATATCACGTCTAGACATCTCGAGATGCATTTCCTTAATGGTCCCCTCTGCCAATCTGGTCCCTGTCAAGTGCATCTCTTATCTAACTATAAAAGTGCTCTTTTGAAAACAGTAACTCACACCAGTCTTATTCTCAATATTCACCAATGGATTCTCATTAAACTTAATAAAAAATTACCCTCTTATATGTGGCCTTTACATAAGCCCCTGCACAGTTTGGTTCTGGCCAGTCTCTAGAAAAATTATTAGAAATGACTCCCTCCTTTACTCATTTTGCTTTAGTGCAGAGGTTGAAAATTAGAGGGATATGGATTTTGAAAGATGACTTTCTGTACATTTCTTATGATTTCACACAGCTTGTAAGCAAAGGTACTGAATTTTCATTGTTCATGGCAATATTTTCAAGCATGTTCATATCATCAGCAGTTTTGGAATATAGAGCTACCCTCCTCCTAGAGCAAAGGGTTTACTTAAAGCCTTGGAAGATAAAGATTACATCTACCCCCAGAGCAAAATAACAGACACGTGCTGGTATCAGCTGGCCCCCTTGCACTGATCAGTGGGAAATGAGGCAGGAAAACCAGCACAGAAAATGATAATCTGACTATTGTTCCGTGAACAATGAACTGTCCTTTGTCCTGACAGAGGAGTCTCACATCTTGGAGCATTGACGAAACTGTCAAAAACTGTCAAAGGCTAACTTGTTAGCTTGTAAATAAGGTAAAATCCCAGGCTCTCCTAAGGTCTTTTTAAATTGTTGTTTAGTCTTAATAGTGATTACTGTACTGTTCTTTTTTATTAATTTGATTTATTTGCTAATATTGCAAAACATGGAGATTTTATGCAAAAATCAAGATCCAAGCTCCCCTTTGAAAATCATAACCTCTGGCTAAGCTACACCCTGCTTCACTCATGACAAAACCACTTGAATTGTCTGTGAATCTGATCTTTATGAGAGGTGTGTACTTTCAACTCACCAGAGAACCCCTACTTTATTGTTATATTGGTACTAAGATCCACTGTCATTTGTCATTTATCACTGAGCTGGTCCTGTTGTTCTCAGGATTGCACAGTTGAGGGAGAAAACAAAAGACAGGCCCAGAAGACTATGTATCACAAAATTAGGACACGGCATATTTTTTTTGCGTTAGTGAAAAATATTCCTATGTGTTTAATATGCAATCAGAAAGTGTCCCTTTGGGAAGAATACAATTAAGATTCCATTAATATGCAAAGGACTTGTATCTGGGTAAAAAGAATGCAACTAAAGACATGCCTCTGCTTCACTCATTTACCTGACTGGCCCCAATAGGAATTTGAGTCATAACCTTGACTCTCGCCAAAGTGTCCTGCTTTCAGTTCTTGAAACAAGCCAAGAACTGTCCTACTTAGTGCCCTTTCATGCTGTGCTATCTGCCAGGAGTGCCTTTTCTGTGGATCTTCACAAAGCCTGCTTCTTTTCATCTTCCAAATCTCAGTTTAAATATCAGCATCTCAAAGAGGTCTCCAAACAGCCCCTCTAATTAGATCTGCCCTGTCATTTTCTACCACAGCACATTTTCATGATGTTATTAGCAGTTTTCTACATTTGTGAATTTATATTGATTTATTTGCTCATGGATGTTTGTTTTACCTGTAGACTCTAAATTCCTTAGGGAAAGAGATCCTTCCAGATTTATATATATAGAATACATAGCAAAACATATGACCTTTCTTGACCCAATATTGGATCAATAAATGAAAAAATTTGTCTTAAAATGCATTCTGATTATTAGCTTTATGTGCTCTGTATGATTTGCACTTGACATTGAAAAATTTTACAGCTAAGGTAGAATTTGTTGGGATTTTGTCCTCTTAAAAGTTTTCCTCCTTTGTGCAGTTCATTCTAACATAAAGTAAGAACTCCTTAGAGAAGACAACATAAATCTGCAGCTACTTCCATTAGATCACCAGACATCATTCTTTTTATGGGATAAACACTGTTTACCATTTGGGTTAGTACATATTCTCTTTACAAATGCTGTTCTTAAATTTATTAATTCCATATTTTCCATCTAGGAGTGTGCAGGGGGAGCCTGGTTTGTAGCTTTTTCAAATTTCTATGTTATTTAAACTGTTGTGGCTGATTTCAGGCTTTCAACCTGATGGCACAGAAAACAGACTTGGAAAGAGGTTCACAATCTGCTCTCACGAGACAGGACAAACTGGTGAGTCACAGTACCCTTTATAATGTCTTCTATAGGAGACCATTCTGCAGGGTGTGGGCCCAGCTCTCACTAGGAGATGCACAAGACGCATGCCCATGGATAGGTTCTCCCGTGGGGAATCAGAGCTGCATTGTACCTAGACTGCTATGAGACTTGCTTTTGCTAAAACTCCCTCACCCTGAATTTACCCACCCAGTGGAGTATAACCAGTTCAACCACATTTTCCTTTGCATTTGCAAATATCCTTCTGGGATATGATTAGCAACATCCTCTCCTTTGTTTTCTGTAAAAGGTAACCACCTAAAGTGAACCTGTGTATAATAAATGAAGACTATCATGTAATGTGCCCAGAGAAGCAATAAAAGCTTGTCAAGGCAAGAGCCCAGGCTTTTATCCTCTTGAGAGAGAAGCCATGCCATCCCTTTTCCTCCACAGGACTCAGTAGTTCGTGTGAATTTGTTGCATCTCATCCAAAACGCCTCGGACCCCATCAGCTGTGGTTCACATCAGTTTTTGATTACATGCTTGTGCATATCACGATAACAAGTAGGCTGATTAATTATTCTATTTGGATTTAGAAGTTGTGCCTGCATTTTTATTATATATTTAGTAAATAACTTGATGTTCCATACCTCCATTTGGAAAGCTGAGTTGCTCTATTTCCTTTTAAAACTTTTTTAAGGCTTAAGGTGATTTCTATTAGTTATGGACTTACTTCTGTATCCCCAACCTTCATATGGTGAAGCCATAACTCCCACAGTGATATATTTGGAGACAGAGTTTTTAAGGGGGTGATGAAGGTTACATGAGTTTGTAAGAGTGGAGTCCTAGTTCAAGAGGACAGGTGTCATTTCAAATTAGGAGGAGACACCAGAGACCTCTTGCCTTCCCTCCCTCCGAGTGTGCACAGAGAAAGGCCACAGGAAGACACAGAAAGGCGGGAAGGGCACCATCTACAAGCCAGGAAGAGAGGCCTCATCCAGGATTAACCCTGTTGGCACCTTGATACTGATAAAACAAATTTCTCTTATTTAAATCCCTCAGTCCATGTTATTTTCATATGACAGTACTAGCAGACTAATATACCATTAAATATTAGATGCACATATCTTAGTTTTTTTCCTTTTCTTAAAGACAGGTATTACCATGAAAAGATGAACAGTTGCTGTTATCATCAAACAATATAATACATATACATTTACATTATTTAATGAATTGTACACATTATGATATATATTTTTCTTACTGCATTATTTAGTTTCACATATTATAACTGTGATTATGCTACTTTAGGAAAAGTACCAATCAGACTATACGTATGCATATATAGTCATACAATGTTCATATGATATTAATTTTTATAACTGCATGTTATATAATATAGAAAAACATTTCAGTGACTATTATAGACATTAATGGATTTTTAAAGTCACTTCTGATAACTCCCCCTGTCTCCACCTAATGTAGTTTCAGAAGTAAGTTTCTCCAAAGCAATATCCTTAGTTACAATAATTTAAAAGTCTTTACTTTCCTTACTTCTTACACTTCACAGTTAAAGTGTTTTTTGCAATTATGTAACTTTTCTTTAAAGAGTTCTTTTTACTTTATTTTATGGAAAAGTAAAACAAGAAAAGCAAAATAAATACCTTGACCTCACACACACATATCTTGAAACAGGTTAGCATTCAAACATACAAGATTTGACTTTACAGACTTTCGGACTTTTTGATATTGAAAATATTTTCTTGCCCTGGCTGGTGTAGCTCAGTGGATTGAGCACAGGCTGTGAACCAAGGCATCGCAGGTTCGATTCCCAGTCAGGGCACATGCCTGGGTTGCAGGCCATGGCCCCCAGCAACCACACACTGATATTCCTCTCTCTCTCTCTCTTTCTCCCTCCCTTCCCTCTCTAAAAATAAAAAATAAAAATAAAATCATAAAAAAATCTAATGATTTTTAAAAAAGAAAGTATTTTCTTTAAATTTGATTCTAATCTACTAATTTTATTTGTTACTGAGATAGAATTGACATATAACATTATATTAAATTTTATTTTCCTTGTGATAAGAACTTTTAAAATTTACTCTCTTAAGAACTTTAAAATATGCTATACAGTTTTATTTATAGTCACCATCCCATAACTTGTTCACTTAATAGCTGGAAGTTTGTGCCTTTTGACCTCCTTCACTCATTTCAACCGCACCTCATCCCTGACAATGACCAGTCTGTTCTCTGCATTTATGAATGCCTATATTAGTTTTTTTAAGATTACACATGTGAGATAATATGATTTATAAAAAGTACAAAAACATATGATCTCAAGGTCCATCCATGCTGTTACAAATGGTAAGATTTCCTCTTTATCCTTTCATCTATTGATGCACACAGGTTGTACTTATATCTTGGCTATTGTAAGTAATGCTGCAATGAACACAGGGGTGCATATATCATTCCTAATTAGTGTTTTTATTTTCATTGGGTAAATACCCAGAAATGGAATTTCTGGATCGTATATTAATTTTAATCTTTTGAGGAACTTCCACTGGTTTCCATAGTGGCTGAACCGGTTTGCATTTCTACCAACAGTGCACAGGGTTCCCATGCTCCATGTTCTTGTCAGTTCTTGTTATTTCTAGTCTTTTTGATAATATCCTTTCTAAGAGGCCTGAAGTAACAATGTCATAGTGGTTTTGATTGGATTTCCCCGATGATTTGTGATGTTGAACACTTTTCATGTACCTGTTGGCCATCGGTGTGTCTCTTGTAGGAAAATGTCTGTTCAGATCCTCTCCAAGTTTTTACTTTTAGTTGGATTGTTTTTGTTTTTGTTTTTACTTTATTGAAATAGTTTTGTACATACTCTGAATATTTAACTCATTATCAGATACATTATTTAAAATATTTCCTCCAATTCAGTAGGTTATCTTTTCATTTTGTTCATGGTTTCCATGACTATGCAGAAGCTTTTTAATGTGTTGTAGTCCCACTTGACTTTTGCTTCTGTTATCTTTGCTGTTGGTGACAAATCAAAAAAAAATTATCATCAAGACCAACGTCAAGGAGCTTAGCCCCTTTGTTTTCTTTTAGTATTTTTATGATTTTGGGCCTTACATTCAGCTTTTTAATCCATTTGAATTAATTTCTGTATATGGTGTAAGAGACCAGTCCAGTTTAATTATTCTGCATGTGGTTGTGCAGTTTTCCATGGAAGAGACTGTCCTGGCCCCACTGTATGCTCTTGGTTGCTTTGTCAGAAAGTAACCGAGGACATATGTGTGGGTTTATTTCTGGACTTTCTCTTCTGTTCCATGGACCTGTACAACTGTTTCTTTGCCAATACCAGACTATTTTGAATACTATAGCTTTGTACTACCATTTGAAATCAGATTTTGGCTGATATTTCACCTTTCTCTTTGGTTTGGAACATATTGCTTTGTTTCTTCAGCTCCTTGTCTCTCTCTATTGGTTTCTACACATTAGATAAAACCACCACCACTTCCCATCTTAAGGATGGCCTAATACAGAGATGAATGTTATTGTTTAACCCTGCCTTATCTCTTGGTTATTTCTCAATCCTTTGTGATAGTCTAAGCAGCCTTTTTTATTTTTAGTGGCTCCTGGAGGTTGTACTAAGGCCTGCCTAAGTCCTAAGCAGAGAATCTCAGTCAGCACCTAGATTCAAACTAATTGGAAGCCAGATCCTCTGATAGTAGCCTTTAAAGTATGTGAACACACACAGCCCTGTGAGTCCAAAAGCCTCAGCTGCACTGTCACAAAAAGACTGGGTGTGTTTTAGCTTGTTCTCTGTGCTGTGTCCTGGGTGGTAGCTAGCCAAGAACTGCCTCTTTGTTTGGTACAGCCCCTTGGGATACAGCAACTCAATTCCCATTGGTTGCTAGAGCCAGGTGAATAAGGGCATTCCTTAGGAGCAGACACATAAATTAAGGTACCAGGTGTAAAAAGGGGGGCCCTAGATGCATGCACAGGAGATAGAGGCACTCTGGATTGTAGTAGAGGGATAATTCAAATGTTATGCCAGACTTCTGAGATCCCTGGAGAAGATTAAAGTGGGTCCTTATATGTGTTTAAATAGAAATGCACTCCTCAGTCTACAGCTATAAAAATAAGCTAACAGGCTTCTTTCAGAGAAATTCTGGGCACCTCAGTCTGTGGCCCCTTTTTGTGCCTGGGGTGGCAGCCAGCCAAGAACTGTCTCCTGTATTACAGTCCCATGGGGCCCAGGAATGCAGGCCCTGCTGGCCCCCAGAGCCAGCCAGTCTAGCAGTGTTCCTAGTGGCAGCTGCAAACAATGAAGCACAAGGCAAGGGTACAAGCTCCTCCCTGGGAGATACCAGTGAGCAGCAGCAAGGTAGAGGGAGAGCACCAAGTCAATGTCCACTGGCCTCCGTTCTCTGAGAGCAGCCTGTAGGTTCCTAGTAGTGCACAAGACCAGAGAAGCCAGCGCTCAGCATGAAGCTCCAGGACAAAGAAATAGGCCTCTTTCATGGAAAGACCGGGGTGTGTTTCCATCTGTTGTCTGCACAGAGCCCTGGGGGTGGGAGCCTCACGAGGAATGTCTCTTAGATTGTTAGAATCCTGTGGGATCCACAAAGGCAAGGACCCCTGGTCAACAGAACCAGGGGAACAAGGAGTGTTCTCTGGGTGGCAGCTGCAAAATGGCAGCACCAGTTGCATGTAAAAGCTCCCCTCTAGGAGCTATTGATGCTGAGAATATGGCACCTCCCCTCTGGAGCGAGGCAGATGGAGAGCAGGAGGGTGGTGTCTGCCAGTCTGCATCCCTGAAGAGTAGTTCAGTAGGTCCCTGGATGTGTGTTACATTAGATATCTGCTCCAAAGCTTTAAGTGGAGCCTCTTTGACAGAACTTGTAGGCAGTTTTAAATCGGCTTCCTCCTTTGCATGGGTAAGTCTGCACAGGTGAGCCCTCTAACAACAGGAAGTCATTGAGAACAGGCTGACAGTGACCAGAGGGGAAGGGGGGGGGAATTTCAGGGGAAAAGGGGAAGGATTTGTAGGAACAAGTATAAAAGACACATGGACAATAACAAGGTGGGGTAGAAACGGGAGGGAGGTGGGGAGGGTTGGAGAGTGGGCTAGGATGGGGGTAAAAGGCAGAAAACTGTACTTGAACAGCAATTAAAATTAAAAAAAAGAACAGGAAGTTATTCTTTTCAAGTGTAGGGGAGGCAAAATTTTAACTTTGTCTTAAGGTTTTTAGCTGGGCTTGAGAATCAAATTGATACAAGGCAGCTTAACTGGAGAAAAACATACAAATTTGTATGTTTTATGTGATATGGAAACCCTCATAAGGAAATGAAGACCCAAAGAAGTGGTAAAACCTAAATGCTTTTATATTACATTGAACAGAAAGCCCGTGTGGAAAGATAACTATGAGGAGATGCTATAGGAAGATAGGCATTATTTTAACAAGAATCATTTGTTACAAATGTTGTACAATTATTTTGTACATGATTCTCTCAGTTATGATTTCCAGTTGAAGAATTTTTTTCCTGCTACAGGGAGGACATCTTTCACATTGGAATTTTTATCTCTTGTCTTCAGGAAGAAGAGGCAGATTAGAATACCATGCTTATATCTACTGTTTTTCAAATACCTTTAACTCAAAAAGGCCTTATGCCAAGTGGCATATTTGGGGATGACACATTCTGCCAGCCAGCACAGTTTAATGGACACTTCACTTCTGAGATCTAGGATCTCTGAATCCACAGAACCTAACGCTGGGGCTTCGAAGGAGAAATTTCAGAGACACAGACCAGAGCGCCCACTACAACTACTCTGGCTAGCATTGATTGTTCTGGGAGTGGGGACTCGTCCCAAGGTGGGCATAGCAGTTTCTCCCCCAAGAATGTAGAACTGGCAGAGTACCTTTTAGGCATTAACTATGAACTTGAGCACTCTCAGAGTCTATCTTCCACTATGTGGGACTATGAGGCTCAAAGCCATTTTCAAAAATAGATGAAAAAAAAATAAAACAGTTGCACAAAAGGAAGCAGAGGAGAGAGGCCGTGAGCAAAGAATCTCTGGGTTGCCTACACTCTCTGATCCCTTGCCCATCTCTTTCCTGAGGCCAACCCTGAGTGACCATGGGTTTCATTATATCCTCTCCTTCTATTAAACTTTCTCAGCTGGTCTTATTTCTGAGATCACTTAATGACTTTGCCATAGCAACCTGCCCTTTCACCTTTAGGTAATTGTGAAATGAGACTTAGCATCCAAGATACTTGGAAAAATTCAAAAGATATTAGAATTGGCACTTGATATGATTGGTGACCTATTTTTAAAGTGCACATTAATAAGTCACCTGTTACTAATGTGGTGTCCTGTTGGGAAAGAACCAGTTCTTAGAGCCAAAAAAAAGTTCCACTTAAAAACTTACTACAGATATAAGAATAAACTCAGGAAAAAGAAGCATGCTTTTGTTTATTTTCCTTTCTTCACTCATGTTTCTATATGGCCATTTAAAAAAGAGTAGAAAAAGAATTGGTTTTAGACTCAAAATAATTTCATTAAAATTTTCAAAATGCAGCCTTTGGAACAAGAGTGCTAAGCAAAAAACAGTCCATTTTGTGGTGTGTATTTCTTTTCCTTTTTTGAAAAATATTGTATATGTTAAGAACCTATAATTTGGATAAAACCTTATCATTACCTAGTATTTTGTAAGGAGTTCTACTATATTTATGTCAATTTGAGACCTTCAGAATACCAGGTCAGAGTGTAGGTGGCAAGATTGGTATAAAACATAAAACCATTATTATGCTCTTAGTTTTGTGCTTGCCTTTAAATATATGATTTCATTACTATTTCTTCGAATAATGTTTTAAGTAGAAAAGACTCGGTAACAATACCCTCGTTTTACCCAGGAGCCGGCACCAAAACAAACTGGCGCATATTTGTTCCTGCATTATTCGGCAGGATGATGGATGGTGGCAATTACTGGAAAGAACAATATTAGTTTTACAGTTATTGTTATTAACTTAAAGTGCTAAGAATAAAATCCCATATTTCACTAGATACTCCAATCACCGCCAAAATATATGACAGAAGAACATTTTATAATCCCTATATTTTACACTGACTGCACAACGAGAAATTGGCAGAGTCAAATCATTTATATCTCCTTATTACCAACTTGTGGAGCCATTGAGAATATGGAACCAGTGATGGATATTTTTGTGGCAGATGTTGTTTTATTCTCTCCCACTGTATTAAATTTATGTACATTGGTTCTACTGTGGTTTATTAAAGTTTCACAAAGAGATTAGAATAGAATAGCAAGACTACAACTTGCTTACCCTTATTTCATGCTGACAAAAAACATATTTACTTATTTATAAATTATGAACATCATAAACATGGGATTTATTTGTATCTAGTAAATATTTAAGGAGACAATATGAGTATTTTGTGTCCAATTTTCCTAAATTCCAGATAGACTGTTACAGTATTTTTCTCTATGAATAAGTTAAGTGTCTAACTGTATTATCCACACAGCTCTGATAAAAAAAAATTAATATGGAACTAACAAAAATATTTTGTTTTTTAAAAAATATTTTATTTATTTAGTTTAGAGAAGGAGTAAGGGAGGGAGAAAGAGAGGGAAAGAAACATCAATGTGCGGTTGTCTCTCACATGCCCCCCACTGGGGACCTGGCCTGCAACCCAGGCATGTGCCCTGACTGGGAATTGAACTGAGGACCCTTTGGTTTGCAGGCTGGCGCTCGATCCACTGAGCCACACCAGCCAAGGCTGTTTTCTAAAAAATATTGCATTTTATGTTATAGAGAGGCAGACTTGTAGAATAGCTGTGAGCATTAATTGTAGAGTAGACTGGCCCAGTTTAAATCCCTGCCTGCCAATTACTATGTGGCTTTGGGAAATCTATTTAACTTCCCTGTGATTTATTTTACTAATTTATAAAATGGGGAGAATAATGGTTACCACTTCACAAAATTGTTATGAGGATTAAATGAGTTTATGTAAATAATGTATATGGAACAACACCTGGCATACATGCATTTGTACATTTTAAATGTTAGCTATACATTTAGTAATCTAGAAGACTAGAACAAAAGATGCTGCAACCTGTAAAGTAACAAGAATATTTGTGAACTAAAATCTTTTAAATTTATTAAGGCCTGATTTCAATTTAAGTTTTTTTTAAAAAGCTACCCCAAAATAAAATAGAAGTCCCCTAAGCTAGGTACACACAACTTAAATGGTCACAGAGTCATTACTGAAGAACATTTTAAACTGCTACCTGATCTCTCAGTAGGATTATCTGGAGTTTTTATTCTTAGCTGGACAACTTAGATTATAAGTACTCAGAATGTTTTGGTTCATGCTGGAGCCCTCTCTATATTAAAACCATTTTGTACACCCATGTTCACTAACTACCCCATAGGCATCAATCCATTTTAAAAGAATATTTGTAACAGAAACTACCTCAAGCAATTTGAAAGCTATTATAACTTGCATTGAGATTTCTCTCTGAAAATATGCAGGGTATGGCAATCAAAGAGTACATACAAAAGTAGTGGTGATTATAAAATAGAGCATGGGAGAAGAGGCTACTTACACTAACACGCTACCTTTTTATAAAATAGCTTTTCAGATGAGATATTGAAAAGCTTTATAAATGCTTTTGGGAAAGAATGAGACCCATAAATTCCTCTTCAATATGCTTTGAGTACATTCATTGTGAAATACACTCTAATTTGTCTCATTTATCACTGAAGCCAAACCATCCTCTACCTTGCTTTTCTCTACGGTAGAGTGTGGAAAGTTAAATGCTTTTCTTCTAGCTATTTTCCAGCTAGATGTAGCTTGCTAAATAGTTTTGGCCATTTGAATTGTGAGCATTCACCTTCTGAGAATGTCTTCTTTTCTTCCAGATAAAAAGGCAAATGCTTGCAATGAAAAAGCATGTGGCCCTTTTTTCTTCTCCCTGGCAGAATGGAGACATGCAGATGGAGGTGGGGTGACCATCTGTCTGGCAGCCATGGGGATGCAATGCATGTTGAAAGTTTGAAAAACGGAGTTATGGACCATGAGGATATTTTTGATTGGGTACCCCAGACCTTGAAATACCTATCTCCAGATTTCCTGTTAAATTAAAAGAGATCAATGCTCTCTTTATTTAAGCTAGTCTTTGTGAAGGTCCACATTGTATCTTTAACTTTTAAACTGAGGTTTGTCAATTTACTTCCATGTCTGTTCTTTGTACTTACACTTCCCAAAACACTACTAGAGAAGAGGAAAGAGTAATTCTAGTCAAACACTCAGTTCTCTTAAAAAATAAAATAGAACAAGAAGTTACCTGGATGTTCTTAATTTTTATAAGATTTAAATATTTACTGAATATTCACAGAGTGTAAAGAAAAGTGTTAGAGTAGGGTTTGAAGTTTTAATGCTTTCTGAATATTTAGCACATAACTTATTTCCATGCAGGTTCTATTTATGCTTCTTCTGGAGAAAGTAGAATATTATTCTGTTTAATGGTAAAATCACTCATGTTTTCTCTTTATAACTAAATTGCTGGCATGTAGAAGCTCATCATTTTGTTTTCCCCACACATACCCTAGTGTAGAGTTGTGAGTAAAGTGCATGCTCAATAAATTATTAATGAATGCATCTATTGAATACCTTTAATTGATCACTATTTTACATAGATGATAAAGTTAATAAATACAGTGTGTGTATAATAAACACACTATAAATTGTTAATTCGACATTGCACTCTTACTGCCTAAGCAGGATATTAAGCCAGAAAATAAAACCAATGATATTTTTCAATATTTTTTTACACACATGAAATGGCTGTATTTGTAGATGTGGATATTAAGATGGCAGAAGTAACTAGAGTGATCTTTTCATGTAATTTTGATATTATTCAGTAATCAGCTGGTAGCTGGTTATCCAGTCAGCTACAAGAGAATAAAGATTGTACCTACAACTTAAGGGTATTATCAATGTTTGTCCTATAGAGCAGTGATCCCCAACTGTTCTGGCACCAGGGGCCAGTTTCCTGGAAGACAATTTTCCCATGGACCTTGGCAGGAGGGGCAGGCGGGGATGGTTTTTGGATGATTCATACCACCTCCTGCTATGCCGCCTGGTTCCTAACAGGCCCAGAGGCTGTGGAACCCTGCTGTAGAGGTTTATGAACAGTAAGACTGTACTCACTGAGATATTTTAAAGAGATTTAGTCATGAAGTATGTTACCTACACGATTCCTTCAATGTCTCTGAAATCCAAGAGTCTATGACTTTATCCCAAAAGAGAAAAAAACCAGTTCAACAAGATTTTTGTCTATATTTTACCCAAAAGTAGTTTCCATTTTGTGAGGCTTAAAACTAATACAAATTATAAATAAAATATATAAATTTTGTTTATATACTTTAAACCAAAGAATCCAAAATATCATACACACATTTCCCCAAAACATATGAACCCTGTGAACACATTTTTCAATTGCTTCCCAGTATGGGGGTCTGCATTTTAAAATTCATCGCTTTGCCCTTAAATCTATAAATAATATTAATATAACTAATAATAATAGTGGTTTGTATTGTATAGTTTTCACCATTTTTCTCTGAGATACCTAAGTTGCCCACATGCTTTCATATTGAATGAGAAAAATCTAATTGACTACTAGCAATAAACCTTGAAGATGGAACACAAACAGTTGCTTTGAAGGAGAAAACATGTATTGAGCATCATGCTACATGCATCACTAGTACCTAGGTAACCATCATTCCAGTCAAGTTTGACACCAAATTTACACAAAATGCTTGCTTTTATGTGCTAAATAGGTACACACACTTAAAATATGTATGAAAGTTGTCTTATTCCAAAAAGTCATCTATTTTCTATCTTCCAAAACTCTGAAAAGTGTGAAGAATGTATTATTTCTAGCTTTGTTCAGTTCAATAGACTTTAAAAAACATTGTCCTTTCTAAGTAATAGAAAAAACAGGTTGCAAAGATAAAGTATTTCTCACCTCTGACCTGAGTGTAGTTGATATGAAATTTAAATGCCTCAAATTGCCGTGGCATTGAACCTTGTTCACTGTCACCTCTTACTGTAATTTAATTTAAAATAAAATGAGTGTATTCTTAACTCCTGTGTGCTTTGACAGCAAATTTTTTTTTTTTGTATTTTTACTTGGTGTAATCAGTTAAACTTGTCAGTTTACCCACCACTGCTACTATCTGTATTTCATGACAAATTGCACTATAAATCCATGTCCCAGGGCATTTAGTGAACTCAGAGTATAAGGTCATATTTTACTTACATATTTTCCTATGTTAACATATTATCATTAAGGATTTCAAATTGGAAGCTAAGAAAAACAATGAGTTAACTATTCTCAGTGATATCATTTAATTTATATTACATACTTACTCCCTAAAGAATGCTCTTCAATAGTGGCAAGTAGCATTTATTGCTGCTCTAAATCAATTGCTAATTAATTCCACAAGGTACAGATGGATTTCTTTTTATCATTAAGTTTGCTACAGAAGTTGTACAAGCTACCCGCTGCCATAATGTGTATTGTAATATATTCTCCTTTATATTAGTGTATCTCCTTGTTTTCCTAAGGTCTGGGCTTATATTCTATGTAAAGTCAATGAGTGGCAATGCTACAGTCATAAGGACTTAAGAATATCATTAAAGACAAAAATACCTTCCTGATATTTCCTATATAAATAGTCATTATTTATTGTACTTTTTATTGTTTTGGAATGTAGTTGGATAATTTTGAAATATTTATTGGATTCACTACTTACTTGTGAGACTAATTATGAAATCTGCCTTGCTACATAAAATTGAATATACAGTGATAATATTCAATATATAGAATAAACAAGATGCAATTGTCTTTTTTAATAAACAGTATTGATATTTCTTATAAAATGAAGGTCCTGACACATAATTAATAAGTCGTCTCATAAAATTTTGAATTTAAAATCATGGTCCAGTTTTCACACCACTCATTTACATTCAACATAAAAAAGAATAAAAGTAAAAACTCTTTAACCTTTGCCAATGCACATCAAAGAGTATTCTGAAGTATTATAACAACAGAGGATGACCAAGGAATTATTAGAGACTGATATTTTGTTGATTTTTCTATCTTCAGCTTGTTTGATTTTTTTTAAATTTGCTTACATTTTTAAAGAAAGATATATTCTATTCTATTTGCTCTTACCATTCATATGAATTTCTAAAGAAATATTAAATCAAAGATTGTCATTTTGAAAACATACCAAAAGAAACTAGGACAAAAACTAACATTTACAAAAGACAATTGTGTCTATAACTGGTTCTCATAACTACATTTAGAATTAAGATACTCATACTCAATGAAAATAATAAATATTTAAAATATACAATAAATTAAAATTAACTACTAAATTTAATAATATGAAGGGAAATAAGGTATAACGTGGTTGGTCATATGACATTTTTGAATTTTTTTATTACTAAATTATGCATAATATTAAAATGTTCCTCCTTTCTCACATCCTAATCATTGACACCATGAATAATTTGCCATGTATCTTTCACAACATAATTTTCTGTGCATTTATAAATATATAAAGAGGTAGATATTGGCATAGATATGAGTAATATATCTTTTTTAATATATAAAACATTTTCAATTAAAAAAAACCAGAATCACATCATGCACAAGGTTATGTTATTTTCCAATAAATTTCACTCTTATTTTTTTAAAAAGAAAGATAATTAGTAGAGGAGTAGGTGGGGGAGGGGGAGAGAGGAAGAAAAGGTACAGAAAATGGACAGTGGGAGGTTAAGAATAGTATAGGAAATGAAGAAGCCAAAGAACTTATATGTACAACCCATGGACATAAACTACAGTGGGGGAATGTGGATGGGAGGGGCTGTGCAGGGAGGAGGGGAATATGGGGGAAAAATGGGATAGCATAATCAATAAAATATATTTTAAAAGATAATTATAACTCACCCTGGCGTAGCTCAATGGATTGAGCGTGGGCTGCGAACCAAAGCATCACAGGTTCGATTCCCAGTCAGGGCACATGCCTGGGTTGCAGGCCACAGGCCCCAGCAACCGCACATTGATGTCTCTCTCTCTCTCTCTTTCTTCCTCCCTTCCCTCTCTAAAAATAAATAAATAAAATCTTAAAAAATATATTTGAAAAAAAGAATAATCTACTTAAAAAAGATAATTATTACATGAGTAATTATATATATTTTGTGCAGCATGCAGCATTTTATTATACAGTATTTTTTTAGATATATTATACCCATTTTATTTTTTTACTTGTTTGGTTACAGTTATCCCAGTGTTTCCCACATTGCTCTCCCTGCTGGCCTCCCCACCCGCTCAGTCATTCCCCACCCTGTTGTCCATGTCCATGTCCTCATACTAGACCCTTCCCCTCCGTTTTTTCATAACAGAGTAAGTAAGCATTGGCTTTACATAAATATACGATTTTATTATTTCTTAAAGTTTTTTATTACAGATTATCATATAAGAAACTCTAATTTATTTTTCATAGGGAATCACATTTTTTAGGGATGATTTAGTGCAGTGCTAATCATTATAAAAATCATTACAGTAGTATACTTAGACATGCTACTTAATCTTCAAATAACCTTTTGCTAAGATACTAATTTACCTTCGTAGATGCTAAAGCTAAGGTACTCTTATCATTATGAACTGAAAACTGATCAAATATAGAATGTTACTTTATCTGACTTAAATTTAAATAGTGATTACAAGGTGACTCATTAGCCACTGAGCAGCTTTCTGTTCTTATGGAGTCGGTAGATGGCAGACTTGCATTACATATAATCTGAATTTAGCATGATCCTTGTTTCTTGTTATATGAATATTCACTTACATGCCTTTCACTGTTTCTGTGTAAAAAGAAATACATGAAGTAACTTGTAATTTTTTTCTATAACCAAGTAAAATTATTTGTTGAATGAGCTTCAGAGCTACATAACTGGAAATTATATTTATTAATTATTCTTATACTTTGTTATCTATACCTTAAAAATCACTACCACAAAAACACTAACATTCATAATTAATGAAAAAAGTAAGGTTTTACTGTAATTAGAAATGTTCAAAAAGTAAATGTTCAAAAATTTTAGAAAAAATGCATTGTAAGAACTAATTCCTATGGCACACATAAGCCATTCAAATTTAATACAAATGCCTTCAAAACAGCTTATTTGAAAAGAACACACAAAAATGTTCAAACTTTTTGAGAGGTCTGAATGAAGCTGCATGCTGTGACTGTTCACTCATTGAGGCTGACTGTTCACATACACAGGGGTGGTTTGAGAGAGGCTACTTGATATTTGTGTCCTACAGTAGCATCACTTGATATGATATATAGTAAATTCCATGGTGTGACTCTTGCCACATGACAAAAGTAATCTCTGCCAGCTGCAGCAGGTGTGGAAGATAGCAAATCATACATGCCATGATTCGATGCTTCTTTATATAAAAAAGCTTATTTAAAATAAAATCTTTGAAAACATCTCATCAGTCATGTTACTATTCAAAGACAAATTTGGCAACATGCATTAGGTATAACACAGAAAGCAGCAGTATCATGTATTTTTCCATTTCCAACAGGAGTAAGTTTGACAGAAAGTTAGATGGATGCCTGAGGACCAGGGTGCAGCCAGACAGACTTAACGCAGACATGTGACTGTGCTCTAATGCATGTGTGTGTGTGTGTGTGTGTGTGTGTGTGTGTGTGTGTGTGTGTGTGTGTGATTATTCTGGGTCACAGTTGTGGCCCTAGGAAGTTATAAAAGATACTAGGAAATTCTTCCCCAATGGAGCAAGCAGATGCTGTTACACCTGAAAAACTCTTCACGTTCAGTTACACCTGGTAAACTTTTTATATTCCCCTTGTTATTTTCCCTGTGGTATCTCAGATGAACTACCTGTGCAGAGGCTTTGAGGAAAAACTCATTGTAGAGAAACTTAGACTTCAATTATTAGTCGGGAGTAAGGCAGAAAGTTTCTACAACATTGTTGTTTTTTTTCCTTTATTTGTTTGTTTGCTTATTTTGTGTGTTCTTCTGAAATTTAAACTGCTAGTGAGCAAAGGCTCTACCTTAGCAGACAAGGGCTCAGAATTTGACAAGCCCGGTATACTAACCATCTTTGCCCTCTATTCACACAATGCATATTATTAATGCTGTTTTTTTTTTTTTTTTTTTTTTGCTGATGTTTAGCTTTCAATTTCATGGAAGTGAAATGCATGTTCACGTTTGTGAAATCTAGGTAATTTAATATTCCTCTTTCGCATTGACAATCTCTAGTAGATTGTTCTTCACCGAGGGTTTGAAAAGGTTATAAATTTTGCTGAGCTTGTTTATTCTTTCTGTGGCTACTACCTTTTTCCATTTTTTTTTTTACCTGGACGAATGGGAATGGAACAGCAAGAAATGTTCCCAGTAGTCTTCTGTTTCTAAATCCTTGCTCCAAAATATGGTCCACAGGTGAGCAGCTTTGGTTGCGCCTGGGAACTCAATAGAAATGCAGAAGCCTGGGCCCCCACCCCAGATCTACTGAATTATCTGAACTTCCACAAGGTCCAGAGGTGATGCCATCTGCATAGCAAGGTTACGATAGTACCACACTCTTTCTATCTGCAAAAAGAAAACAAGAAATGACAGTAAAGAAGGGATTTCTCTTCAGCCAAGTATTATATAAGTAATATCTGCCATTTTAGGGTATCACCAGCCATATTTTCAAAATGACTACTTCCTGGGGAAATAAAATTTCTTGCATAATTCAATAAATGCATGTGAATAATAAAACTCACTCTGAGATTACAATATTTCCCAGTTTAGAAGACAATGTTAGGTTCAGGAAGAATGCTTTTGTACTGTGCCTTCACTTTTCTATAAAGTATTTCAAAGAGAAAAATCTGACCCTTAAGAATAATAGAAAGGAAGGAAGACAATAGTAGGGAGCTCAAGTGTTAAAATCATGGGGAAAACAGAAAGCTTCTAGACATAATTTAAAACAACTTCTAATGCAAAGTAGAAGGCACTTTCTTCATTTTCAGATTCTAGTGTCCTCCATTTACCCAACAAAATCTAAGGTATTTTCCCATTGGAATTTTCCCCTTTCCTGAATATTCTTCAGTGATCTTTGATGTTGCTGCAGATCACACACACACACACACACACACACACACACACTCTTAATGGTATGAAATGATTTGTAAAGGAACATTTTACCAGAAAGTACAAGCAAGTAAATGAACTCATACAATATAATTCTATGCTTCAATTTTAAATGTAACATGCAAATCCCTACTTTTCAAACCCTATAAAATGGCTTTCTGGACTCTATTATCCTAGGTTTACAGCAATTAGACTGGGTCATCGCATATACATTGCCAGGAACCGTGCTATTTTGCAGTATTGTAATTGTCATTTCATTTCCATTTTGATGATATTATTCTGTGTTATTATTTTAGCTTTGGACTCAGACACATTCTTTCACATTAAAATGGCATTTCATTAGCTTTCAACTTTCTCAGACACACATGATGATGGGGTTTAAATCAATGTATCCATCTATGTTATGGCCTATTTCTTTGTTCTAATTCAAATGACAAAATTGCTGTTTATTTGTCTGATGACTATTGTTATCAAATATTTCAGCATGTGAGCTGCTGTTATTCAAGGGAATTTAAGTCAACAAACATGCACTTAACAAGTACTATTAAAAATGATTCATAAAGTCATAACAGTCTTGTAAATTTTGGTCTGGAGGACCTTTTACAGATGTTACAGAAACACACTTTTACTGGAACAGGAACCTGATTCGAGATAGGTGATTTGACACTCGAGGTCTCACAGGCATTTTGACTGAGTTAAGCCTGAAACCATTGGTCAGTTTTTCTTCATTTTTTTTTTTTCCCATATGCTGAAATCATCCAAATTATGTCTAGCCCCCATTTCTTTACCTTGGCTAATTAGAATGCATGTAATTAAACCTTGTCAACCAAATATCACATCACGCATAATAACATGTATCTCAAAGGTTATATTAAATGGAAAGATGAATCTGGAAAGCTATGAGAATTAGAGTTCATGGCTTGGGATAAAATCACCATGGAAACAGCTTTCATGGCCAGTTTGTGGGGAGATGTCAAAAGACAATAACCTGTGACTTCTTATTTCCAAAGCCCTATCTGTGAAGGTTTTAGGTTCTATATCTACTTTCATGATGACATTTGTCTATGTTATTGTAGGTTTCTATTCTGACAAGCACAAAACCCTGCCCCAAGTTGAACCTGTCCTTTGTGATGAGGCTGTTGAACAGAAGAGCAGCATAGCAGTCTGTTTATTCTTGCTTCACATTCAGCTAAATGCCAACTCCTATCCCTTTGAGATACTGACCAGCCTGAACTCAGGGAGAGTGTCACCTCTCAGTACCCCAACTTCTCCTGAGAACTATGTGGTGAAACCATTTGATTAAGGTCAAGTTCTCAGTCAGTTCATGGAGTTATTTTATCTATAAGTTAGAGGATATCTATTTATCTAAAAATCTACATATAAATATACAAATACATGAAAAATACTTCAAGCTTGTGTCTCTAAATACAAATGTATAAAGAAATAATACAAGTCAGATATTAGTTTTGCTTCATTGTCTTATATAATTCAATCATTGTGAAAGAGTTGTATATTTATTATTTCATCTAAATCAGAAATATATCAAGAGAATCCTTACATTTTATTAGTGTGAGACTTTTTTACTTCAAAGCAAATTTGTTTTATTTATTGAATAGAATAGTTAACTAACTGTATTTCATAGTATATTAAAATTAATCTAGTCATTGTAAGCCATCAGTTTTAGATGTTTTATGAACTTATAAGTACATAGTTAAGAGTTGTATTTCTATCAATTATTTATTTGTATGTATATGCATATAGTTACATAGAAATTTATTTATATATAGCTTCCAAAATACCAGTATTCAGCTTTATAGACATGGGTAGAAAAATATGTGTCCTTTGTTGAAGACTCACATACCAAGATCAAACAGATTTAGTTTTTTCAAGCATACTGATAAATAATATATTGTAAAGCATCATTATAATGTGTTCTGGTGTTATTTCTTATGATATCATAATAGTCTTTAATAAATACAACTTATTTTAAGTATTACTACCTAACTTTTTTTTATTTTAGGTCTAACATAGTTGTACATCTTCAGTTTAGTCTGGGGTAAATTACAAATCGAGTTGATTAGATAACATACATATTTTCTAGTTTTTTGAATTTTCAAGGTTTTCTGTCCCTCTGTGAGAATTATCTTTCATGACATCTAACAAATAAATTGTCTAGTGAGATGTTGGATTAATTTTTTTCTTGTTTTCAATCCAGCATTGCCTAAATGGTAGAGTGGCAAAAGTATTCCATTCTCTTTACCTATAACCTATAGATTAAAATATTTTGACTCTTCAGGGCTGCTTACGTTTTAATCTAAAGTTATGGCTAAGTGGTACAGTGTCAGTATAAGGATACAAAACTATATAAAAAAAAGAAGATGTAGTACTGCTCACCAATGTTTTTAAGAACATTGGTTTTATCTTCAACTGTTTCTGATTTTAAAAAGCATTGAAACCACTAAGAGCTTAAAAACATTGATCCTTTAAAAAGTTGTTTAAAAAAAGCAAGTCCAGATAATTCTAACTCCAACTATTCCATGTTTAAAATAAGGGTATGGATATCAGAAAAAATTATATATTTTTCAGCATGTTACTTTTCCCAAGAACTCCAAAACAAATATTATGTTTTTAAATGGAAAACTTTTTTTCATAAAAATAAGTATATTTTGACTTAAAAGAATTTGGTATTCATGAGAGAGAAATAGTTAACCCAGTGTTTTAATATATCAATTGAGAATTCTATTGCATTTAGAATACTTATTTAAATCCTAATATAACCTAAAAATAAAAATTAGCCAGTAGCTAGTAATGACATTTCTTGGTGAAGCATAAAGTTGCTCCATTTAGTATTACAGCTTTTAAAAGATTTGTGGCAATTTTTGCTTACATGTTTGATAGAATGAATATGTACCTAATTAAAGGCTTTAATATTAAAACCTGACTTCTTTGAATGTTCTGTATTTTATAAATTTTGTTTTAGAAATCATACAACTAATTTTCCAAAGTTTTAAAAGAAAGAAAATTAGATACCTATAAAAGAATGAAACCAGACCCCTATCTTTCACCACTCATAAAAATTAACTTGAAAGGGATTAAAGACTTAAAACCAAGCCTTGAAGTCATGGAACTCCTAGAAGTAAACATAGAAAAAAGCTCCTTGTCCTGAAACTTGGCAATGAGCACAGGCAATAAAATTTAAAAAAAAAAGAACTAGTGGGACTACATCATACGAAAACCTTGTCCACAGAAACAATAATCCAATTTTAAAAATGGCCAAAAAATCAGAATAGACATTTCTTTAAAGAAGATATATGAAAGGCCAAAGGTACATGAAAGATACTCAACATCTCCAGTCATTAGGGAAATGAAAATTGAGTTCACGATGAGGTATTACTTCACACTTAACAGAATGGCCATCATCAAGACAAGACATACCAAGTGCTGACAAGTATGTGGAGAAAAGGGGATCCAGTGCACACTGTTGGTGGGATGTAAATTGGGACAGCCACTATGGAAGACAGCATGGTGGTTCCTAAAAACATTTAAAATAAAACTACCATATATATATGACCCAGCAATTTCACTTCTGGGTATTTATTCAAAGAAAATGAAAACACTAACTTGAAAACTATCTTTACCTCTGTGTTTATAGCAGATTTTTTATAATACCCAGACATGGAAATAACCTAAGTGTCCAAGGGATAAATGAAAAAAGATATTGTGGCATTATAATATAAAAGATAGAATATTATTCAGCCATAAACAAACAAAGGAATTCTTCCATTTTTCACAAAATGAATGCATCTTGAGGGCATTATGTTAAGTTAAATAAGTCAGAAAAAAACAAGGACTATATGATCTCACCTACATGTGGAACTAAAAAAAAAACTTACAGAAAAGAATTATATTTGTGGTTATTAGAGGTGGCAGGGGAAGGCCATAGGAAGGGGGAAAGGAGACAGGTGGGCAAAAGGTATAATCTCCTAGTTACAAGATGAATAAGCACTAGGGATGTAATGTACACCAGGATGACTATACTTAACATCACTGCATAATATAGGGTATGAAAGTTAAGAGAGTAAATTCTAAGAGTTGTCATCACAAATTTTTTCTTTTTCTTTTTGTATCTATATGAAATGATCATTGCAAAAAAAGTCAGAAAGGGGTACTGAAGTATTTTTGAGTGAAATGGAAAGATAACTACTAATTTAAAATTATCCACTCCAGTTAAAAAGAGAAAAGGAAAGTGAAAATAATATAAAAAATAAATTATTGTAGAGGGTATAGATAAAAGAAGATTGGCAAAATATCAATTGCTTTTGAACCTGGGTGATGAATGCAAGGGATTTTTGATATTGTTTCACCATTCTTTTCACCTCATATTTGAAGTTACTCATTACAGAAATTAAAAAGTTCACCAACCAAGTAACGACAACAACAAAAAACCTGTAAAGCCTCAGCTTCAGAGGTTATGATTTAATTGGTATGTAATGAAATCAAAATATCTTTTTAAATACTTTCTCAGGGCCACTAACTTTTTAATTGAATTTATTGGGATGATCTTGGTTTGCAAAACCTTATAGGTTTGGAGTGTACAACTCCAAAACACATCCTCTGCAGACTGCATTATGTGCCAATTGCCCCAAGCAAAGGCTCTTTCTGTCCCCATTTTTCTCCCTTTCCCCACCTCCACCCACCACACTTGCCTGCTGGCTATCACCACTCTGTTGTCTGTGTCTTTGTATTCTGTGTGTGTGTGTGCGTGTGTGTGTGTTTTGTTCCTTAATCCCTTCACCTTTGTTTACCCAGTTCCCCCAAACCCCTCCCCTCTGACAGCTGTCAGTCTGTTCCATGTATCTATGCCTCTATTTTGTCAGTTTATTTTTATCATTAGATTCCACATATAAGTGAAATCATGTGGTATTTGTCTTTCTCTGACTGGCTTATTTCACTTAGCCTAATAATCATGTTCATCCATGTTGTCATGAAAGGTAAGATCCCCCTCTTTTTTTTTTTTTTTTTTAATGCTGAACAGTGTTCCACTGTATAACTGTACCACAGCTTTTTCATCCACTCATCTGTTGATTGGCACTTGGACTGTTTCCAGACCTTGGTGATTGTAAATAATGTTGCAATAAATATGGGGCTATATATATTCTTTTGAATTAGTGTTTTGATTTCTTAGGATATATCCCCAAAAGTGGGATCACTGAGTCAAAAGGCAGTTCTATTTTTAACTTTTTGAGAAAATTCCATACTGTAATTTTTCACAGTGGCTGCACCAGTCTGCAATCCCACCAACAGTGCACTAGGGTTCCCTTTTCTCCACATCCTCCCCAGCACTTGTTTGTTGGTTTATTAATGATAGCCATTGTGACAGGTATGAGGCAATACCTCATTGTGGTTTTAATTTGCATCTTCTGATGATTAGTGATATTGAGCATTTTTTCACATGTCTATTGGCCATCTCTATGTTTTTTTGAAGAAGCGTCTCTTCAGACCCTTTGCCCATATTTTAACTGGATGTATTCCTGGTATTGAATTATATAAGTTCTTTACATATTTTGGAATTTAACACCTTATTAGATGTATCATTAGTGGATATGTTCTCTCATGCAGTGGGTTGCCTTTTCATTTTTTGATGATTTCTTTTGCTGTGCAGAAGCTTTATAGTTTGATGTCATCCATTTGTTTATTTTTTTTTTCAAAACGGCCTGCTACTGGCATAAGAACAGGCATATAGATCAATGGAACAGAACAGAGAGTGCAGAAATAAACCCATGCCTTTTAGGTCAATTGATATTCAACAAAGGAGGTAATAGCATACAATGGAGTAAAGACAGTCTCTTCAATAAAGGGTGCTGGGAAAACTGGACAGATTCATGCAGAAAAACAACACTAGACCACCAACTTACACCATACACGGGAATAAACTCAAAATGGACAAAAGACTTACATGCAAGTAGTAAAACCATAAAAATCCTAGAAGACGACTTAGGCAGTACAATCTCAGACAACTCTCCCAGCAATTTTTTTGCTGGTAAACCTCCTCAGCAAAGGAAACAGGAAAAAATTACAAATAGGATTACATTAAACTAAAAAGCTTTTGCACAGGGCCACTAATTTTAATTCAATGTTGAGAATAACAACTTTGTGGAAAAGGGGTCATTTGAGAAGAAAAAGGCATTTCATTAAATAAAATACCTATGTTTTTACTACATGTCTATGCATATTTTCAAATTAAACTTTTTATTTTGAGATAGACTCACATGTAGTTTTAAAGAATAGTATAGTGAGATCTCATGTACCCTTTTCTCAGTTTCTATATTTGTACTATATTGCAAAACTATAGTATTATATATAATGTCACAGCCAGGATATTAATGTTGATAAAATAAACGTACAGAACTTTTTTCACCACCCAAAGGATGCTTCCTGTTGCTTTTATAGTGAACCAACCATTCATACTCATCCTCAGTGCATCCTTTAGCACTGGCAACTACTAATCTGTTCTCCATTTCTATAATGTTGTCATTTCAAGAATGTTACATAAATGAAATGATACAATAAAGAAGTTTTGGGGGTAGATATTTTCTATTTAATTTAATAGACTGGACATTCATCCAGGTAGTTCTGTGTACATTCAAATGTTTTTTTTCTCCTGTAGGTAAGGTGTTGCTCTCTCTTTCTGCGTTTAAGAGATTTTCTTTGTCTTTGGTTTTCAGTAACTTACATAATGTGTCCTGGCATGGACTTTTTTGGGTTTATCCTGTTTGGGATTCACACAAGTCCTTGACTACACAGGGCTATGTGTTTCACCAAATTATTCCTTTGAGTATATTTTAGATTTTTCCTCTTTCTCCTCTCCTCGTACTCCAGTACCATGAATGATCATTTTTTCTTATATCCGTACATTCCTTGAGGCTTCGTTCATATGTGTGTGAGTATGCATATACACATATTCGCACAACCAAGAACATAAAGTTTATCTTTTAAAAATTATACACAATGTAAATAGAGGAATAAAAACAGAAATATAATGCAAGTTGCAAAGGTAAGGTCAACTGTATTGGTTAATATATTAGAAAATTCCCCTATTTTAAAACAGACATTTGGTATCTAAGAGTATATTATTTACTTTTAAAAATAAACTGTTAAAGGATAATTTCAAAGAAATTAAAATTGTATTCATACAGATATAAAATGAATTTGTCCAAATATTTATTTAACTCATTATTAATGAGAGATCAAAAAGATGTTACAACTAGTTCAAAGGAGAATCTAAAGAAGAGATATATTTATAGATAAGAAATATTTCAATACATTTTAAAATTAAAAAAAAAAAAATCCAGCTTCTTCCACAGTGGATGAGGGAAGTCAATTGAACCTCCAACTGACACAATTTATATGAATGTCTATAGACAATAATTATTTTCAATGTTATCAGTCATCCACAATTTACAGAGTTCTAAAACATCTCAAAGGTAATGAAAGAGCCGAGTCCCTGCAGGGGAAGAATTGAATAACTGCTGGAGGCCCAGGGTCTGACAGATGCATGGTTTTCCCCAGAAGCGTATTTTCCCCCTACACTGCTGAGAAACTCATGAAAAAATTATAAAAATGATATTTGTTTGACATTACCTTGTGCAACGACTCAAGGTGATTCTTATGTATTAGCCACTGGATACGTAACCCATTTTGGGGACTAATATTATGTTAGCATATTTTCTAAGCATATTGAATCCAATAAACAAAAAGTGAAATTTCACGGTAAGAAATACTGGACTAGAGATTTAGAGTGAAATGAGATCTAAAGATTAAAAGTAGAGGAAATTTCTTTTTGATGATTTCATTATTTTGGAAATTTTGCTTAGAACATCTTTCTGTGGTTTAACTTTCAAACCTATTTCAATGACTAGTCTGGTCCTCAGGAGTGGTCAAGCCTTCCACTGGAAATCATGTTTTTGAGGTTTGTTACTCTATATCTAAATGTCAACTTTCACATCATTTTTAAGAACTAGTAGAAGGAAGAACACTTAGGTAGAGAGCTGCTAAAAATTCTATCTTTAATCCTCATAACCATGCACATTTTTGATAGTTGTTATTCTGAATGTCCATTTTCAGAGATAACTTTTATTGAATATAATCAGGATAAATAAACTTATCTTGTTCTTTAACAGTTGTTAAATCTCTTCAATCATATTTGTCTAAAAGCACTTTGCCCTTGACAACAATAAACTTTGCCTGAGTTCTGTGCCTCCAGTACCAGTGCTGCTTAACTCCCCCTCTCGCTTTTGTTTTGTGAAATCTCCTAACTTTTCATGTTCTGGGAAATGGCTTACTGAAAAGAACCAGCTTTCCCCATATGACTTAGATGAGACTCATGGATGACCCTCTTGTTTACTTATAATAAGGCTAGACACAGTTCCTACGAATGCCCATTCTTTCTCTCACAAATGATTAGCTGAACTGTTTGTTCCCCCTTGCTGAAAATAGCTAGACACTGAGTGACTAAATATGTGAAACAGACAATGGTCAGACCACTTACGAAACAGATTTCTGACCAACAGTCTGCAGCAATAAGCCTGGAAGGCCAGACTGCTCCCTGCAGTGACTAGTCTAGTAAACCCACTTAAATGGCTACAAGTCAAATTTGTGGGAGGTCAGACTATCTCTAGCAAACACTCCGGGAAGCCAAACAATAACCCTTGTAACAATCGTTCACACATAGCCAGAACTTGATTAATAACTGACAGTTTCCTTAAATTCTGTTCCTATTTCCAATTTAGGACCAACTAGAGAAAGCCAATTATACACCTCTAACCAATCACATAAGACACCCCACTTCTAGTTAGCCTGCTTACAGAATTCCCATGCCAACAGCCTCCAATCAAGACACACCTAAAGCCTTCCCTTTTATCTACTGTAAAGCTTTACATTACCATATCTACCTTTGAGTCTCTGCTAAATGCAAGTGATAGTGGCTGACTTGCAATGGAAAGCTCTGAATAAATAACATTCCCTTGTTCTTATTTGGGTGGTCTTCCTTAATTCCCATAACATAAACATTTGCTAACTGACTCAAATTCCTTTTGTTTACAAAACCAACCTCAACTGTAAAATCACCCAGCTATATCTTGCTACTCCTCATAAAAGTCTAAAACAATCCACCACACTGATACATTGATCTTCTAGGCATCTGAGCATCTAGGGTACTCTTCCTATTGCAACAGCATAAAGCAAATAATTTCCACTTTATCATAAATCATATAGTCTTCATACAACCTACATGCACACAGGGATGGGCAAAAGTTTGCAGTTCTAATGCAAATAAATAATATAATAATTAATAAATAATAATCAAAGAATATATTCTGTGTTTCATGTACTTACAACTGTAAACCTACTTTTGTCCACTCCTAGGTTTGCATAATTATTTTTATTTTTTTAAAGATTTTATTTATGTATTGTTAGAGAGGGGAAGGGAGGAAGAAAGAGAGGGAGCGAAACATTAATGTGTGGTTGCCTGTTGCATGCCCCCCACTGGGGACCTGGCCTGCAATCCAGGCATGTGCTCTAGACTGAGAATCAGATAGGTGACCCTTTGGTTCACCAGCCACCATTCAATCCACTGAGCCACACCAGCCAGGGCTGGATTTGCATAATTATTTAGAAAAGACTTCTCTCTTAAAAAAAATTCATGCCACTTTATGTAAATCTGTAAATGCACAAAGAAGGGAATGAAAACTTAAAGGAAGGGAAAGTAAGTATGCAGCAGAAAAGGAATGAGGAGGGAGGGGAATTTTTTGGGGGGGCAGCAAGGAAATGAGGTTTTGCTAAAAAAGGAAGGAGTTCGTATGTCTAAATCAAAGATACAAAAGTATATTGAGTTTATAAATATTGATAATATACTCTGTGGGGATTCTGTCTTACTCCCTGTAGAATATTCTGTGCCATTTAAAGAATATATAGGCAATAGTTTCTGTTTTTGTCTTATCTCTGTGCACAAATTAAAGTTGAATATCTCCTTTAAAAAGATATAAATCCAGGTTAAGAAAATAATTCAACATAGTGGGGTAGTAAATTTTCTGCTCTTTGTACTTGGGTATTGCTCATTTCCTTTGTGTGGAGAAGACAATTGAGGCTATCATTGTCCACATTTACTACTGATAAACTTTTAAAAAAATTCTCACCTGAGGATATACGGTATTTTTATTGATTTTAGAGACGAAGGGGGAGAGACAGACAGACAGATGGACAGACAGAGAGACATTTATTGGTTGACTCTCAACTAGAAATCAAATCTGCAACCTTGGAATGTGCCCTGACTGGGGTAGAACCTGCAAACTTCAGTGTATAGGTTGACACTCCAACCAGCTGAGCAACCTGGCCAGGGCCTGATAGAACTTCTTTTAAAGCAATGACTCTGTGTCAGACACAGTGCTTGGACTAGAAATTCAAAGCTGAGTAAGATTCAGTTGTTTGTGCTCCCAAGGACCTCAAACTTCAATTCTGGAGACAGACTTGGAAAAAGATATAAATAAAAATTCTGTATACATTTTATTGTTTCTCACTTTGGAATATTTTATGCATTTTGATGTTAGTTTAATTTTGCTACTGATGATTCTTTATCATTTATATAAATTTAATGTCAGCACATATTTGTATATGTATAGCCACTACAATCACATTTCAAAAGGATCACCAAAAGGGAAATGTTTTTGACTGAAGAGAAAACTAACATTTTACATAGTTGAAAGAACACGGTTCACAAGTTTATAAATTCATCATGTTTATCATCCAAATACAATATTATCTTTTCCAAATTGCTAACAGTCTTGGAACAATAATGCTGGTCCATAATCTTCAGATACATTGATATTTCCCATGTTTGCATCACTATCCTCCTGCTAATAGTCATGACCTTCAAAAACTTGTTCAGTTTAGGTTTGATGAACTTACCATAAAGAAAAGATGTTGCCCTTTTCTGCTTGTGGTTTCACATTAAATTTTCAAATGTAGTTTTTTCAAGGGTATAATGTCACCCATATTGCTTTTTTCACTGCTGAATGATTATAATCAGCAGATACCTGAAACTCTGTTATTTGCTATTGAATGTTTCATTTCTAAGCAAGAATGCATAATTTGGGGTTTTATAAATGAATAACGTGTTAGTTATCAATAACAATGAAATTCTTAAGTAGTATGCCTGATAAATAGAGCCTTGATTATGAGAAACATAATCTCCTAATTTTTTGCAGCCTACTGAGAAAATGATTATTAGACGTGGTGAAAACCCCTACCAAGCACTCAGTCAGAGCAATGAAAATCCATATTCCAGTAGTGAGTACGTTGCATTTAATATTTTCCTTCCCTTCCTCCCCTCCATTTCCCATAATCAAAAAGAGAAATACTTTTAAGCCATCCACAGTCTGTGTGAAACTTCCTGAGGAAAGTTTATTGAATTGTTTTCTGTTCAGCTGCTCTCAGAAAAACATGGGCCCCCACCCCAGCTGCAGAAACAACATAATAGCGTCCCTTATCCTTCTTGATCACATTGTTTATGCTTCTCTAACCTTCTAGTAAAAAAAAAGGAAACAGAAAACTCTCAATCTGGATCCATAGATAATTGGCAAATGGCAAAAGGGAGACTCAATTAACTCAGATTATTAACAGAGACATGCTACATCTGGTCATGGCTGAGTCTGTTTGTCCAGAAATATCTATCAAATAAATGATTAAAATCAAGACCTGGCAGATGTGCTCTCTCCACATATGACCCTCTTTCTCTAATGTATAAAAATGCACTTGGTTTGATCAGAGATTTTTCCCCCCTTAATTATACAACTTAAAGTCGAGATTTGGAAAATGGAAAATAACCTGGAAAAAGACATCTGTATATGCTTACTTAAGTTTCCCTCTTGAATCTTATCTCTGCAGTGCTAGAATATAGTAGAATGAGAAACAATCTGTATTCTTGCCTTTTGCTCATAGCCCTGAAGGAAAACCTGCTGGGATTGGCTGCAGATGGTTTCATTGCGAGAGAAGGATGTGCCTGCTCTTGGCTGCCTGCTCGGTATGCATGATCAAGCCTCAGTCAATGCTTCATGTGCCTCATTAACTGTGGGACAGGAAGAAGTATGATGCTCCCAAAATACATGCCCTTTTTTTCAGCTAAGGCCAAATATAAAAAGCAAACACTTAAAAATTAGAAGTACTGTTAAAAATTGTTTTTTACTACCAAACTCAGTGCCCAGCTGACAAACGATTGTTAAAGAGGCACACTCACTCACAAGTGACTTGTTTACTTCCAAGTGAATAATACTGGAAGGAAAAAAGCATCATAATTTCTTAGGATTCTGAGCATGAAATACATAAGATACTTAGATTGTATGATGATAAATCAGGAAGAACAATTATATGAGGGAACTAGAGAGTTAATTTTGTTTAAAGCCTCTATTTGCCTATGGCAATTGTTATATTAAAATGTGTACTAAGTATGATTTTTGCCACTGCAAGAGCCCTAAAGCAATTTAAAATTTGCTTAGAGTTTCTCAATGTAATTAAACATTTTCAAATTATTTAAATGAGGATAATTAACATTTATTAAACTCTTACCACAACTGGGTGTTTTAAATTTGTATATACTTTTGTAGTCCTAATAATATTGCAAAGTAGTTATAATCATCTCATTTTATAGGCAAAGCTAAAAGATGTTAAGTGCTCTTGGTCAAGATCCTTTGAAAGAAGTCGGGTTGGGTAGGCCAAGTCTTTCTCTCTGAGGCTGATGAAAATCCTGAGCCTACTTCTCTGCTTCATCACAGGCTACCTGAGGATGGCGATGACAGCAAGCAAGAGCAGCATTCAGAACAGGTAATTTCTTTTTTTTAAATTTATTTTTATTGTATTTTTTCCATTACCATTTAGTCCCCTTATACCCTCCCTGCCCCACCCACAATCACCACACTGCTGTCCATGCCCATGAGTCTTGTTTCCTTTTCACTCAATCTCTCCATCTCCTACACTCCCTCTCCCTTAGCTGCCATCCTGCTCTCTATCGGTCTGTCTTTATTTTGCTTGTTAATTCAGTTTGTTCATGAATGAGTGAAATCATATGGTATTTGTCTTTCTCTGACTGGCTTATTTCACTTAGTGTAATGTTCTCCAGGTCCATCTCTACTCTCATAAAGGATCACATTTTCTTTTTTTATGGCTGAGTGTTATTCCATTGTGTAGATTTCTAACCACTGCACTCTTCCACTTGTAGTAAAATTTTAATTAGAGTGTTTAGAATAACTTATTTCAAACAGAAAAAGTGGTTCTTACATTAGGGATTAGAAGCTTTGTCATTGATGAGGTAGTTCATTTTTAAATTATTTTTATTGATTTTTAGTGACATGTTTAAATACAAAACAAAAGACATGAGCTAACTGCAGCAGTAGACAACCTAGTCCCAATCCCCAGATGCAACAAATACCCTTAACTCATCCTCCTCTTTCAGTTCCCTTCATTTATTTAAATGATTGATAATTTTATCTACTGATTCACCACCTTAGATCATCTGTATTGACTTCCTGCTCGTGATATGTAACATATAATACTTCTTCTTCCTCCTCCTCCTCCTAAATGTCGATAGATACATTATAATCTGTTCTGCTGTAACCTGTGTTTCTAAAGCACTAATCTTTCACTTCATATTGGTACATTGGTAAGTAATGTAAGTATTAAGATGGAACTTGTCCGTACTTATTTCCACTTTCCACCAGGAAAGGGAGCAGAATAGCAGGACTAGAAGTATAACTTCAGAGGGGAAAAAAAAACACATGAAAGTTTTGTCTCACAATACAAGGAAGAAACCCTTTCAGTGTTATTTTTACCAAAATTAATTTTAAACACCTGAAGGTAGAGCCATCCCAGCTTCTTCAAATCCTGCCAGGTTGCTCTTCTTAGGTCTGAAATTCCACTTCTATCCTCATGTGTCCTCACCATGAAACAGGTATTCCCAATCTATTGTTTTTGTGCATGTTTAATATCACCCGAGGAAGCCTCCAACCTAGGTTATGTCCCTAGGTATAACATTTGTTTTTGTCAGTGTTCAGCTTAGAATTTGAATGATTTTGACTTTGCTTTTACTATTTCCCCTCAATGACCTTGTCATTTTTAAAGATGGAAATCTTGCAGAACAAAGAAAAATTTTTTTCTTTTCAGGAACACATATGGTAAGGCAGAAAGACGTTCATTTTTTGCTTATGTTTTATTTGACTTTATAAACCTGATATTATACTCAAATCTCTCTTTAGAATCATCTAACTCTTTCTTCCTTTTGGTCATTTGAGTATTTAAGCTCCCTTAAACTTGCTTCCTCAAACTTTTTTTACTTCTTGTCTTTTGCTTAGGTTTTATCTTTCTCCCTCTAACTTAATAGTATGTACTTTTACATTTCTGCCCACGGGGAGATCCTAAATTTTTACAACATTAATAGATTTGCATAATTATTCAACTACCTTTTGCTGCAAACCCATGTTTAGGCTGTGACTGTATTTTTTTCTTTGTGTTTCCAAAGTCATGACTACTTTCCACAAAAATGAGAGTGTTTTCCAGTGCAAAGGTCAAATGTATCCTTCCTTTTATAGTCTACAAATTTTTCAAGTCATCACTGTTTATAATTTGTCTCATATTTTGACATGGATTTTTCAGTTTTTGTTTTGTTTTTCTTGTTTGATTTTGTGTATGTATGTACAAATATAGATATTTGTATGTATATATATATAGAAATATATAGAAATACATATAGAAATATAGTAGGATAATTATAGAACTTAAGATATAGAAAGTAAAATATAGAAATATAGAAAGTAAAATATAAAATATATAAATTAAAATATAGAAGTATAGATATTAAAACATAGAAAGTAAAGTATAGAAATACATATAAAATATATGTATGTATTTTTCTAATATCCAAACACTTCTCTCTATTTAAGCAGAGTAATCCTAATATTTTATTAGCTTTCTTTAAAAAATCCATTTTCTCAGTTTACTGAAGACATTCCTCTAGTCTTTTCTCATTTGGGCTGATTGCTGCCTAGGCCTATGATACGCATTCCCACCCTGCCCGCTCTGTCCCTCTGTGAGACTCTAGGATCAACCGCAGATTCTGGTCTATTACATGTACTCTTTTTGATAAAGTACGTTCTCTGAGAAGGCAATCTTCTGAGTATTTTGTTTTTCCATTGATTTTATATTTATTTTAAAATTTTATTTGGTATCTTGTTCTCTCATTTTCTAAATATTTTCCCATAAAATTGTGATACCTTGTTCCAGCAATACAGCTTTCCCCATGTATAACTCTGTTGGTGTGTTTCAGTCCTCAAGTTACTTGTCTCCCTATTGGAATCTGATACTGATTATAAAACTTTCCTTGTGAAACACCAACCCTCTGTCTGTGCCCATGAGACTACTTCTTTTTTAGATTTCTTCATCTTCCAATTTTGTCTATACCTGCTTTGTGACTCGTTCTTTAGTATCTGGCAGTCTCAGTGCTTAGTGATGATAACTAGCCTACATTTTAGTCCTTCCTAATGGCCAAAGTAATCTCTCTTCATGCTCAGTTACAGTTATTGTCTATCTGTATGATAAGTATAGCCAAATTTATAGCTACAGCATGGGTCTGAGCTCCAGATTCATAAATCTCTGCCTACTCTACATCTCCTCTCAGACATATCAAAATAATCTCATATTCAACATGCCTAACCCTTGAAATAATTTTGTACACACACAAGCACTCACTATATCTGCCACAGTCTGTTCTACTTTCAAGATACTATGTTTCAGAGAGTGATACTAATAAGCACACAACTTTTCAATCCAGACACTTACAAAACTTTCTTTACAACTTTCCCTTCCTCACCTTTAATATCTAACCTATGACAAGGTTTTATTGATTTTACTTCATAAGTTTCACTCAAGTAATCCACACTTTATCTACACCTATACTATTCTGATTTAAGCTATCATGTCTCACTCGGACCATCACAGTGGCTCCAACCAATTTCCCTCTCTATAATGTATTCTGTATTTACTACCCAGAGTTTACTTTTGAAAAATAACAGATATAATGATGGCAAATGACCAACTTAGTATCTATCAATGAATTCTTATTGTTGCTAGGATAAAACAAAACATGCTCTACTGAATCCACCATTGTCCGCTCTGCTCCGCCAACATTTCCATCTCATACCACAATTTACCCAATTCAGTTATAATCATTGTGACTTTCTTTCTGTTCCTTATTTATATCTCATTCATTTCTAATAATTTACCCTTTTGACTTGCTTACCCATTGACATAATGGGTACACTTTATGAGAGTTCATGGTTGACTTTCTCAGAGTGAAATTATCTTCTCTATTTCTACTTTCCAGGCCAGGTTATTTTTCTTTTTATATAAGATCATAAAATTATTTCACTTTTCCTGTCACTTAATCTATTTTTAATTGTGAATGAATTCATTTTTAATTGTAAATGTACTGGTATAGTTATGTTAATTGTCTGTCTCCTGTAGTAGAATCTAAGATCTATGAGAGCAGGCATTCATCTGTTTTTGATCAGTGCCTACATTTATCACATAATCTGAAAAACAAGAAACATTTAAAGTCTGTGAAGTTAATTAGTCAATGAACAAGCAAAGAGTAAACAAGAGAACAAGTCCAGGAATTCTAAAAGATAAGGAGAATTTTAAGCCCTTTTTAAAATATTGATGTAAAGTTCAAAAACTACAGAGTATCTGATTAATGTTTTCTGTCCTTGAAAAAGCAAACATTGTTTTTCTATTTTGTTGTAATACCCAAGCCCTGAAGAACAAAAGTGCTCAATTTCTCTCTTCATTGTTTTTTATTCTTAAAGGTAATTTTCCTACAGTGGACATATATTATCTTCCCCTTTTCTCTTGCAACATTCCTCCAAATTGTTTTCAGAAACTTCCTCTCTCAATAAATTATTATAGTTACTACCAAGAACCCATCAGGCATATTTCAGACAATCTTTACCTATTTGGACATAAAAAATAAAATATATAACTTTTTTATTTTGCTTACAGTGATATTTCCTAAGTGAGACTGGCATAACCAAGGGAGTTGGAATGGTGATTCACTGGGTTGAAAAAAAGATTATTTTAAAAGTTTTTATTTATATCAATTATAAATCTGACATAAGAAATAAGCTGTAATAATATTTGATATATAGCTTGATATATATTGAAAGTAATTTGAGGCTTTATTATATTAATATTGAGAATAAATAGCATAAATTAACCAAATTTTTGTGTTGGGGGTAGGTGTGCTCCAAATACCACTTAATATACATTACTATCTGACTGGGATCATCATATCCTGACATCCAGATATTAGCAAGTTAATGGAATAGCAACTAGTGTGTTTTTCTTGCTTAGACAATAATAAAAAAGCATGCAGTAAAGTATATATTAAATAATTTTGCATGTGTAATGTCAATACATATGCATGTAGGACAAGTAGACCATATAGTTAATATTGCTTAAATGTTTTATGATTTTTATTGATTATTTAAGGTTTCTAAGAGAAACTAATTTTGACTTTAGACAGCATGTTCTGCGTAAAAGGATATTAAGGTTGGGAAAAATCAAGGGACCAACACCACATTAATTGCTAGACCTTAGTTTTAATTTTCAGATTTTGTAAGCAAAGAAACATTGTTATATATTAAATAAAATGTAATTCTAATTTGATTTCCCTATATTTGTAAAATATGTATGGATTTAATGAAAGAGAATATAGCAACAAAATTTACACCAGAAATATGTCCTTAAATAGACTCTGTTCATAAAACATTTCTTTTATGCAAATCATTGTTCCAGCCACAATTTAATCAAACTTTACACATGAGATTCATTATAGATATGCTAATCTATGTCAACATTAGTAATATTATTTTAAAATATGTGAAGACTAGACCAACTAACCATAGCAAATGCTTTACTTTCAGTGTTAATCAATATTCTGAACTAAGCTGTTGGACAACTTTTAAGATAGTCTCCTCACCCTCAACTGAACTGATACAAGTTTATTTTGTAGACTGGAAGATACAGGTAGATACAGCTTATATGGAATAAGCAGAAAATTTTTAGTTTTCCTTTTTAACTGGCCTCATTGGATATACTAGTTGAAATCTCAGGGCTCCTAATATTATTCCAATTTCTGACTACATTTTTAAAAGAATGGCGTGTTCTTTAACAGCATTTGCTTAGATGGTAAGTCATTACCATATTCATTTCTATCTCTTTATCTATTTTACGTATATATCACAAAATATTTATTTTTATACATTTGCTTATGAATGGCTCCTATATATTATTGTATAGCCATTTAAACCCTACCAATTAAATACAAAATACAGGATGTGGCACAAATAATGCTCCTTTTCTATTATAAAATCATAAGCATGCAATTCTGTAACATAGCACTGTCACACTTAAGCACACCATATGACATTTTGGGTGAAGTGTTCAAATTAAAACTATAAATTATTACACACATATTATTGCCCTACCAACCACACTCAAGCAGGCCTTCTTCTGCCGGACCTTGTATCAATAAGTACACTTCCTAAAGTAAATGCAGTAATCCTATTCATGACATTAAAAAATAGTATATTTTCATATCTCACAAACAATAAAATTATAAGAAAGAAAGATAATAAAATTAAGAGAAATTTTGTGTAATTTCTCTCAAATAGACGTAAGAGCAGCTCTTTATTTTTATGCTGTTTTTAAATGGTTAGGTATATTGTTTTTACTTTTACCATCACAATAACTGGTCTTTGAATTTATCATTTAAATAAATAGCATGGAGAAGGAATTATATTATGTACAATGATGACTGGCCTGAGTTCTCTATCAGTTGAGCCTTCAGGCTCAATGCAGCTTTGTGAATCTCTAAAAGGTCCAGATGAAAAGCTTGCCTTGTTTTATTGTCCTGCTTTCCTCTATTGCAACTCAGTGAGTCAACGATCATTACTCACCTTCGCTCTGCTCAGAAAATAACCAGGGCTTCACAGTGTTAGCACAAAAATATCACATAGCATGTCTAATCCGAGGAGTTTTATCAGCAAAAAAGATTACATGTTTAGATTCTCAGAAAAGGTTCTAACTTTTATTATTTTCTTAAAAAAAATCAAGTTAGAATGTGTGGTAAGTTATTATATCAGATATGTGTTCACCTCATATCTTAGATTATGAGACAAATTAGATTCACTTTAAACAACACAGAGAGCTCATGTTTGTGGATAATTCACTGAGCTGATTAAAGTGCATTACATATATCTTAATTAGCAGATTAGTCCTTGTGCAAAGCAGTTGAACTTCATTCTGCCCAGATTTCTAGGTTCAGTCAGCACTTGTGCTGTCCTGAATTTTGATGTCGCATAGTTTAAAAAATGCTTCAGACCATTTCTGTTACTTTAGATCTGTAGTAAGCAAAGTTCCATACAAGGGGTATTATATTTATTAAATGAGTATCTGTATAACTGGCAAAACTTATATGCAATATTCCATTTAACCTGAAAAATAAATCTTAAAGGTATATATTATTATGAGACTCTAACCTATAAAATTATACATTATTTTTTTAATATTGACATATGAATATTAGAAAAGATGTATAAAATCAAGTTAGTAAAAATTAAAAGAAAATAAATTGTCTATTATTCATCCAAACATGGGCATTCACTTTTAATATTCTGGTGCCTACCATGTATACATATGTTTTCAAAATAGCATCCTAATATGAATAAAATTATATTGCTTGTATCTCTAAAGCATCATAGACATTCTGCCCTGACATTCAATATTTTCAACAACTATAATTCATGCTATGCATGAAGAGTGTATCTATACTTATTAAACCACATATAAATATTTAATAATACCACATTTTTATAATTGGCTCATTGTTCAAAATATTTGTTATTAAAGAGTACTGCCACTATTAAAATTTTTATGTGTAATCACCACAATTTTGTTAATTATTTTATGTGCCAAAGTATTAAGGCATTTTTTTTGTTTTTAAAATTTTATTTATTGTTCGGCCCTGGCTGGCGTAGCTCAGTGGATTGAGCACGGGCTGTGAACCATAGCATCGCAGGTTCGATTCCCAGTCAGGACACATGACTGGGTTGCAGGCCATGGCCACCAGCAACCACACATCTCTCTCTCTCTCTCTCTTTCTCCCTCCCTTCCCTCTCTAAAAATAAATAAATAAAATCTTTAAAAAAATTTTATTTATTGTTGTTCAGGTACAGTTGTCTCTATTTTTCCCCTCACCCCTTTGACTTTGTCCATGGGTCATTGACATGACCCTTCCCCTTCTTTCCATTTACCCCTCCTCCCTATCCTCTAGTTACTTTAAGTTTGCTCTTTATTTCCATGTCTCTGGTTCTAGTTTGCACACTTGTTTCATTGATTAGGTTCCACTTATAGGTGAGATTATATGGTATTTGTCTTTCACTGCCTGGCTTATTTCACTGAGCATAATGCTTTCCAGTTCCATCCATGCTGTAGCCAAGGGTAGGAGTTCTTTTTTTCTGCTGGGTAGTATTCCACTGTGTAAATGTGCCACAGTTTATTGATCCACTCATTTGCTGATGGGCATTTAGGCTACCTCTAGCTCTTGGCTATTGTAAATTGTGCTGCTATGAACATCGGGATACTTAGGCTCTTTTTGATTGGTGTTTCAGGATTCTTAGGGTATGATCTCAGCAGTGGAATCACTGGGTCAAAAAGCAGTTCCATTTTTAGTTTTTGGAGAAAATTTCGTACTATTTTCCACAGTGGCTGCACAAGTCTGAAATTTTAAAGATAAGGTAATTGAGACTTACACTTTTTAAGCAGCTTAATCAGTACTCATTTTTTCCAGAACTTATATGCTTGTGCCAATACTTAAATAACACTATTTTATTGCAAGCCTCCTATGTGCTATTGACAGATATTTTAGCAAATTTATGAACATATTTTAATACAAATAAAAATGTGATCCTTCATTTTATCTCTTTGAGTAAAACCACTGTAAAATTTTGGTATTTGCTTTGTGTCTGCATGTATTTCTGTTAAAGATATCCTTAGTATAATGATAGAAACAGTATGAGCAGGATAGATAGTGTAAACTTTTTCCAACTTTCTAAATGTTGTCACATCATGATTCATTAACATTGTCCCATCTCTAGCTTTTACCTGCAGTGCAGGGAAATGCTGTCCTTACAAAAAGCTGATATAATACTGCCATTTTAAAATTTAGATTTGTTATTCGACACAATAGATAAAATAATATGTCATTGATTTTTAATCATGTTCTTTTTTATTGATGTAGGGCCATTGTTCCTGATAATTAGTAATTTTTACCTCTTCTTAGAAAGACCTCATCTTTAGCCCACTTACTGGCAAGCCATTGCTTTTCTGAACACTGCAAATGAGCTTTGCATACCTCTGTCAAAATTAATAAAGTTCCTGCAGTTTTCAAAATGTTTTAAAGTTTTGTTTTAATAATTATTTATTAACTGACATTTCCAACAATTGTCATGTAATACATATAGTAAAATGTTTTTATAATGCTGTTTATTTCCTCTGTTCTGCATTTTTATAACAAATCCTTTAGGTTTTGTTTTTATTCATCCTTGGTGATGAGTTGTACAATCCACTGTTTTCTCATAAAGTGTGCAGAGGTTGTTCTTGAAACTCTCTTTTTTCCACCTGTATGCTATGAGGAAAAGGCTCTTTTCTGTTCCCCAAATGACATCATTAGTCACAAGGAACTACTGCATCAACTTAACAAAATTCAAACTCTCACGCATGGCCCACTGGTGTTCATTTTCTACACAGCAGCCAGAGGAACTTTTGACCTCACCTCTGCTTTTTCTAGAAATTTGGAATGTAAACTGCACTTCCACAAGCCCCTGCACATCCTGGTGCTTGCCATGTCTCAACCGCATTTTCTGCCTCCGCACTCTACCTAATTATCCGTGTCCTTGATGAACTGGTCTTCTTTCTATTTGTAATACATTTGACAAACAGACAAATCTCCTAAGGAAACCAAAGCACTACTTATTTTTCATGCTTTCACATAGCGTCCTGCTTAGAGTTCTTCCAGAAGATCGTCAGAAGGTTATTCTCTCTTGCTTTTTCCACTGGGGTCTGAGATGTTGCCCAACATCTCTTCTCACTAAAGCAATATTTTTGTCTACACAATCTGACTCTTATAAAACAAACTTACAGTAGATAATGAGAATCAAGATTCGTGAAATAGGACCTTATAAATTTCTTCTGAAAATACAAATATAGCTTATACTTACATTGATATTTATTGTATTAGAAAATCAATGAAAGTAGCAGCATACATAGTCTAGTTAGAACAGTCTGTTACCTCTTTCATTTCTGTCTTGGGGCCTTTGCATTCGCTTTTTGTTTGACTGGACATCTTCTATATTTTCCATGTCTGAGCTGTATGCTTTCTATATAGAAAGGACTTTCCGGATCATTCTGTATAAAGTATTCTTTTACCATCTCTTACAATCACCTTCTACATTAACCATTCTGTTTTGTTTCTTAATAGCATTTAACAGTAGCAGCAATTATTTTATGTTTTGTGTGTGTGTGTGTATGTGTGTGTGTGTGTGTGTGTGTGTGTGTGTGTATATATACTAATACCTGCACCACCCTCTCCTGCCACAAAAATGGTCTATGAGGACAAAACTTTTGTCTAGTTTATTTCTCTTTAAGTGCATCTATATGGTTCCTGCCTCCCCACAAAGGTACAAATTATTTGTGAGTAAATAAATAAGTAAATTCCCATGGTCTATTTTACATTGAACAAATTAATTTCTTCTCAGTTGAAAAGTTATTGATAATAGGAGTAATAAGACACATGGCCCCTCCCAATTTTCACTATTCTTTATTTTTTAAATATTTATCCTTTTATTATTTTTAGAGAGAGGGGAATGGAAGGAGAAAGGGAGGGAGAGAAGCACCAACGGCCACCTCTTGTACTGCCCCCAACCAAAGACCCAGTCTGCAACCCAGGTATGCGCCCCAACCAGGAATCAAACCAGTGACCCCCTGGCTCACAGGCCAGCATTGAATCCACTGAGCCACACCAGTCAGGGCCCAATTTTCCCCTTTCTATAGCACTTACCATCCTTACTCTCCATCCACATTTAGTGCCTTTCATATATCCCCATTCCACAAATGTTCTCACCCAATTTTTACCTTTTTGTGTATTGGTAATTTCTGGAAAAATATAGAAATGGTGGTATTGAGATGTGGCCACAGCTACTTTACCTTAATAGTAAGACTGGTTAGCCAATATAAATGGACTTAGGGGGTATTATGCTAAGTGAAATATGTCAGACAGGAAAAGAAAAATATTGTTCGATTTTACTTATATGTGGAATTTGAAAAAAACAAAACAAAACAGAAACACACTCAAGGAAGAAACTGATGGTTGCCAGATGGAAGGGGAAGAGAGGATAGGTAAACAAACAAAAAAAAAGTCTAAAGGGATTAGGAAGTACTAACTTCTAGTTATGTATTAAGTCATGGTGATATACAAAATTGGGATTATAGTCAATAATATAACTATAATGACAAATTGGCACTAGACTTAACATGGTGGTCACTTCATAATGCATATAAATGTCAACACTTTATTATACACCTGACATTAATACACAATATTGTATGCACACTTTACTTTAAAAAAAAAGATTCCATAGGTGTTTGTGTGTGTGTGTGTGTGTTCTATTTTAAAATTTGGGAACATACAGGGTTTAGGAAGAAAAAATAGTTTATTCCAATTATCCAAAGTGAGTTGCATTACTCTCTTTAGACTAACATAATAAGTCACCAAATAGTTTCATCAGTTTTGTATTACTGGGAATTTTTTTCTGAGATTATAGCTATTGATTGCAACCAAATATTCTAGGGGTTAAGGGACTATATGCTAATGCTCTACTGTTTTTACATGCCAGGGAGAGGTTAGGAGACTAAAAATCAAGGCTGCTACTGGGGAATCATTTAAATGAAGCAGGGTTAGCCTCCTCTTCATATTTCATACTTTACATACTTCATACTGCCAACCTAAGTAATACCATTGAAGACCAGTGTCCATTATCTTATCCATAAATGCTGGCTTTAAGTTTAGTGGATGTTCTTGCCCGTTACAACCAGCTACTGATCATGAAATTATGAATGGAGACATGCTAATAGTAAAATTTAAAACAATTCAAAAACCTCAAGAGGAAAGTAATAGGAGCCAACATAAATCCTTATTATCCTAAGTTTTCATTCTATCAGGGATAAGTTGATAACTAGTACTGTATCACCAAAATTTTGAAGTTAATTATCTTGGCACAGAACCATATTTCTTCAAAAACTCTCACAATTGAATATGTACAAGATATGCACTTCAATGGAATGAATACATAAAGGGAGAATCTGTTCAATACAAGCTCTCAATGGGCAAGGTTATTAGAAGACAAAGAATAATGTCACTTAAATGATTATATTCTTACAGGCAAAGAAAGTGGGTATTGCTCCTGAAAGAAATGTTAGTTCTCATTTTATTTTACTTTCTATAGAGATTGATGAAAGGAGACTCACAGATATGAGAATTTTGCTTCAGAAAATGTGTTCTATATGTATATTTGAGACATATTGACTGCAAACAGCCAATAACACAGCCACGATTAACTAAATAAATATATTTTGGAAAGGAAAAAGTCATTTAAGATATTCAATAAAAGATTAGTTATTAAATCTCTGCTTCAATCATACATAACCAAGAGTAAATACAACAAACTGGAAAGACATCAGAGTGAGTAACAATAATTCTTGTATAGAATATAGCCATCCTCAGGTGCATATCCTCATCTCCCATTCATGGTTTTCCCCTTCTTTTCACCTGCATTTGCAGACCTTAAAAATCTCAGAAGCATACGATATACTAAGACATTAAAATATACAGAGTTGGGGGTGACATCAGCAAAATGGTGGAATAGTAGGTACCTTCCTTCATAGTCCCACTGAAACACGGATTTAACCATCGGTGGACAAAAATACCCATAAGAGAACTCTGGAGTCCATCTGAGAAACCTTCTGGAGCTCAATATGGGAGATTAGCCACAGTGATAAGAATGGGAAAGGCAATTTAACCTCACCAGTGGCATTCCTGAGCAGTGTGGCACAGCTCAGAACTGAAAGGGACCCCTTAGGCTGCAGTTTCTTCCACAAGGGATAGAGTCACATGACAGCTTTTGGGACACAGCTCAAAAGGCCCACTTCTGCCTGACCTAAGCCATAACACAGGGATTTCACCCAGTTAAATCTGGGGGCAGCTGAAAACAAAGAAAAGAGGTGGGGACTCATAGAAATTTGCATATGGGTCTCAAGAACCAACATGTAGACCCTGATAGTTGGTCCCCAGAAGTGTATGTGCACCTATAATCAGAGCACGTAAGTATATAAAGGAAACATTGACATACCTGAAGTGAGAAATAAACATCAGTCCAGTAACAGTGGGAGAGTTCAATGTTCCACTTTCAAGAATGGATAGAATAGCAAGACATAAAAAATAATGAGAAAACAGTAGACTTGAACAATACTATAGAACAATTGGACACAATAAATCTATATACAAAACATTCCATCCGATAGGAACAAAATACATTCTCAAGTGCACATGGAACGTTCTTTAGGTTAGATCATATGCTAGGTCACAAAAAAGTCTTAGCAAATTTGAAATTATTCCAAGTAACTTTTCTGACCACATTGAATAAAAGTAGAAATCAATAACATAAAAATCACAGGAAAATTCAGAAATACATAAAAAAATAAACAGCATACACTTGAACAAGTCAAAGAAGAATTTCTTTAAAAAAATTAGAAAGTATCTCCTTGGAGAAGTGTCTGTTTAGGTACTTTGCCCATTTTTTAATTGGATTGTTTGTCATCCAGGTGTGAAGTCCTGTGAGTTCTTTATATATTTTGGAGGTCAAACCCTTATCTGAGATATCATTGGCAAATGTTTTCCCATACAGTTGGTTGTCTTTTCATTTTGCTAATGTTTTCTTTAGCCATGAAGAAGCTTTTTATTTTGATGAAGTCCCATTTATTTATTCTTTCCTTTATGTCCCTTGCTCTAGGGGACGTATCAGTGAAAATATTGCTGCATGGAATATCTGAGATTTTCCTGCCTATCTTCTTCTCTAGGAATTTTATGGTGTCATGACTTATATTTAAGTCTTTTCTCCACCTTGAGTTTATTTTCATGAATGGTGTAAGTTGGTGGTCAAGTTTCATTTTTTTGCATGTAGCTGTCCAGATCTTCCAACACCATTTGTTGAAGAGGATATTTTGATTCCATTTTATGTTTTTGCCCCCTTTGTCAAGTGTTAATTGACCATAGAGACCTGAACAGACACTTCTCCATGGAGGACCTACAGAGGGCCCAGAGGGATGTGAAAGGATGTTCAGAATCACCAGCTATCAGGGAGATGCAAATTAAAACCATGATGAGATACCACTTCACACTATGATATGTGAATGGTCAGAATGGCCATTATAAACAAATCAACAAACAATAAGTGCTAGCAGGGTTGTGGAGAAAAGGGAACCCTAGTGCACTGTTGGTGGGAATGCAAACTAGTGCAGCTTCTGTGGAAAACAGTATGGAATTTCCTCAAGAAATTGAAAATGGAATTGCCTTTTGACTCAGCAATTCCACTGCTAGATTTATACCCTAAGAACCCTGAAACACTAATTCAAAAGAACCTATACACCCCAATGTTCATAGAAGCACAATTTACAATAGCCAAGTGCTAGAGGCAGCCTAGGTGCCCATCAGTAAATGAGTGGATTATAAACTATGGTACATTTACACAATGGAATACTACAGTAGCAGAAAGAAAGCAGGAGCTCCTATGCTTTGCAACAAAATGGATGGAACTGGAAAGTATTATGCTAAGTGAAGTAAGCCAAGCGGTGAAAGACAAATACCATATGATCTCACCTATAAGTGGAACTTAATTAACGAAACAAACTGGTAAGCAAAAAAAATATAGCCAGAGACATTGAAATCGACAACAAACTGACAGTAACCAAAAGAAAGGAGATAAGGAAATAATGCAGGAAAGAAGGAAAAGGGATGTAAATGAACACAAATGAGGGACCCATGGACAGGGTGGGAGGTGGACATGGGTAGGATGGGGGAAAGTGATGGTGGAAAAATGGAGACAACTGTATTCAAACATCAATAAAAAAAGGAAAAAAAGAAAGTATCTCAACACAAATGAAAATGAAAGTATAATATACTGAAACAAACAAGATGCAGAAATAGCAGTACTAAGAGGGAAGTTTATAGAAATAAATGACCACACTGATACAACTAGTAGATAAGTCCTGGAGGTCTAATGCACAGTATACTGAACATAGACAATATCATATAATCATCAAACTTGCTAATAGACTAAATCTTTATTCCTACCACAAAAAAGAAGTTACAATTATATGAAATGATAGAGGGGCTAACTGATGCTACAATGACAAATATAATACAGAAATATATAAAATCAACACATTGTACACCTTAAACTTACACAATGTTTATATAGTCAATATGTTTTAGATAAAAAAAGAAAAAGAAGGATTTCAAACAATCAAACTTTACAATTTAAGGAAAGTTAGCAGAAGGAGGAAATAATAAACATTAGGATGTAAATCAAATATAGAATTAAAAATCAATAAAAATATTGCAAGTTGGTTTTTTTCAAAGATGGGGAAAATTGGCAAACCCTTAGCTAGACTACTTAAGAACCAAAGAGAAAAGGCTAAAATAAATACAATCAGAAATGTAAGAAGATGGATGGAACTGGAAAGCATTATGCTAAGTGAAATAAGCCAAGTGGTGAAAGACAAATACCATTTGATCTGTTTTTGTTGATTAGGTTTCTTTAACAGGAACCTACAAAGAAACAAAACAAAGAAACAAGCAAAATATAACCAAAGACTGAATAGAGAACAGACTGACACTGTTCAGAAGGGAGAGGGGAGAGAATTTCAGGGGAATTTCAAGGGAAAAGGGAAGGGTTTACAGGAATAAGTATAAAGGACACATGGACAAAAACTGGGGGGGGGGG
>PVIA01008336.1:0-21758 GCA_004024845.1 Tonatia bakeri | reverse complement strand
TCAGAAGAAAAAGAAGCTTCTTTTGAAGTCTCTCCAGGCTTCTTCAGGCTTCAGGCTTCTTGCCTGATAAGCTCTAGTCTTTACCATTATTTGCATCAAGTTGACAGAAAGATAAAGAAAATATGAAGAAGGTACCTCAGTTTTTCAAAGCCTTGGCATAGAAGGACAGATGTCATGACTGCTTATATTCCCTTGGTGAGGGCCAGCTACAAGGTCACACTTAGAGGCAAGTGAAGTTGGGATAAAAAAAAATAATAGAAAACTAAACAGAACCAATAACAATCTCCAAATAGAGACTGAATAAGTAAATAAAAGTTTTTCAATAAAGAATAGCCAAGGGCCAGATGGTTTCACTGATAGATTCTATTAAACATAAAAAGAAGACAACACTAATACTTATTAAAATATTCTCAAAAAGTAGAAGAGAACACTTTTGAACTTAGTTTATGAGGCCAGCATCACTTTGATGTGAAAACCATGCAAAGACACCCTAAGAAAAGAAAACTACAGACCAATATCCCTGATGAGTATAGATTCAAAAATCCCCAACAAAATATTAACAAGCCAAATTCAATAGCACATTAAAAGGATCATATACCATCATTAGTGGGTTTTATCCCTGGTATGCAAGGATGGCTCTACATATGAAAATCAATGTGATACACCACACTAACACAACAAGGATAAGGAACACATGATTATCTCAACAGATGCTGAAAAAAGCATTTAACAAAATTCAACACTCTTTCATGATAAAAACTCTAAAAAATAGATATAGGAGAAATTTATTTCAACACAATAAAGTTCATATATGAAAAGTCCATACCTTACATTATACTCAATGGTGAAATTCTGATAGTTTTTCTGCTAAGATCTGAACAATTACCAATTCTATTTACTGTAGCACTGTAAGTCCTCTCCAGAGCAATTAAACAAAACAAAAGATATCAGAGTAGTCCAAATAGAAGAGTACAATTATCTGTTTGTAGATGATATAATCTTACATGTAGATAAATCTAGACTCCACAAAAATATTAGAACTAAGAAATGAAATTAGTAAAATTGGAGGATACAAAAATCAACATACAAAAATCAGTTGCAAGAGTATACACAACAAATTATCCAAAAAGGTAATTAAGAAAAAGTTCCATTTATAATAGCATCCAAAGACTTAAATACTTAGAAGTAAACCTAACTTAGGGAGGTGAAAGACTTGTATAATGATTGAAGAAATTTAAAAAGACACAAGAAAATGGAGAGACATTTTGTTAAAATGTTCATATTACCCAAAGAAATATACTGAGTCAATGCAATCTCTGTCATAATCGCAATAACATTTTTCACAGAAATTGAAAATAAATCCTAAAATTCACACAGAACCACCAAAACCCTTGAATAGCCAAACTAAGAACAAGAGCAAACCTGGAGGTATCAAAGCTCCCGATTTCAAACCACATTAGGAAGCTATCACAGTCAAAACAAAATCATACTGACAGAGAGCAGACACATAGACCAATGCAAATACAGATAGACCATGGGACAGAGACCCAGTTATAGACCCCCACAGACATGGTTGATTCATTTTTGATGAAGGTGTCAATAAACAATGGGGAAAGGTTTGTCTTTTTAATAAATAATTCTGAGAAAACTGGATATCTGTATGCAGACCCATAGCTCTAGACCTTGATAAACTAAAATACCTTCACTTAAACATACACACTGTAAATCACTTAATAATATTAAGTATATGAAATAATTTGGGAAATTCTCTCGAGTCTTGAAATTAGTCTTACAACTTGAAAAATACATAGAAATAAATATGTCAATTTTTGCATTTAATGGATTCAGATCTATATTTATTTTATATCTACTATTTTTCTATGAGACCTACCATACCTTATGTAATTGTTATTCAAGTGCTTAGACCAGAATATAATTTAAAAGAGAACTATCTTTTTTTTGAAATATTGTAGGCTACCCTGGAAAGATACAAAAGCATTGTATTATAGATTAATTATTCTTGTTAAATAATCAAAGATATTACTCACTGTGGTTTATAATACAAACTATTATTGATCAACTTACTATATTGGGGCTTATATTTCATGTTCCTTGAAGTGTTCACAGTTTATGACATATTATTCCATCGTCAAGCTTCTCTCTATAAATAATTACATGCATTTCATAATACAACACAATTCAGTATGTTGAAGTAGATTCCTGCCATTCTCTAAGGTTCTCTTCATCAGCCATTAATTTGAATAGTATCACACATAACCATAATGTAAAGTTAGATGATCCCATATATATCCTAACAGTTAAGTGAAAAATCACTCTTCAGCTGAGTATAAATAAGCATGAAGGTTAAGAGAAGTACCTAATGGCAGTGAAATATTCACCCAAAATGAGGTGTGAGAACAGTTCCTAACCTAACAGAGAGCCAGAAACATAAAATCTGATTCTTTAAGAAAATCGGTAAATTAACAAATCTCTAACAGATTAATAAGGAGAAAAAGACAAAAGACAAAAATTCCAGGAACCAGAAATGAGAGAAATAGTATGATTATAGAATTCTATAGATTAAAAGATTAATAAAAGGATATTACAAACTTTATGCCCCTTTATTTAACAGTTCTGATGAAATAAATACATCTCTTGAAAAACACAATCTATCAAAGCTCAAAAATATAAAACTTGAATAGCTCTCTATACATTTAAGAAATTGAATCTGTAATTTAAAACCCTCTCAGAGAGAAAGCTTTAGGCCCTAATGTCTCTACTGGTAAATTATACCAAACAATGAAGAAAAGAAATGCTACCTGTATACAAACTATTCCAGATATTGAAGAAGTAATATTTCAAGGTTCATCCTAACAGAATGTTGATAATTTTGATACAAAACCAGAGAGAGCAGACCAAGAAATTATAATACTAAAGTTCTTGATCTCTTATATTGATGCAAAAAATTGTTTTAAAATATTAAAAAGTCAAATCTAAGAATTGTATAAAAAGTGGTAATACATCTTGACCAAGAAGAATTTACACCTATAATGAGTTTAACTGTAGAAAATCAAAGTTTTCACTATATTCAAAATCTAAAAGAGAAAAGCCAGCCCTGCCTGGTCTGGCTCACTGTATTGAGTGCAGGCCTGTGAAGTACTCTGTGAGAGCAGGGAGTTTCTGGTTCGATTCCCAGTCAGGACACATGCCTGCATTGCAGGCCAGGTCCCCCAGTAGGGGTCACATGAGAGGCAACCACACACTGATGTTTTTCTCCCTTTCTCTTTCTCTCCCTTCCTTCTAAAAATAAATAAATAAAATATTTTAAAAAATAAAAAAAAGAAAAAGGAAAAGCTATATGTTAATGTCAAGAAATTCATAAAGAACACTCAATAAAGTCTGTTACACATGCATGATTAAAAATAATAACAATGTTAAGTAATTATCAATTAAGTAATTATGGAGAAAATTTCCTCAGCTTAGTTTTTAAAAATATAAAAAAAGCAAAAAGCCAAAATCCTACATATTCCATGGTTCATACCTGAATGACTTCCCACTTAGACAATCAACATGGTTAGAATTTTTGTCCCACCACTTCTATTAACCATTCCATTGAATGGTCACTGTGAGTGCTATATAAGGCAATACATAAAATAAAAGACATTCACATAGGACAGGAAGAAATATGACTGTCTTTATCCACTGATAATACTATGAAATCCAAGAAAATACTATGAAATCTATAAAAATACTTTCTAATACATGAGATAGTAATATTGCAGGTTAAAAAGTATATAAAATCAATTTGACAAACATTTGACATATTTAAAAAATATTATTTACAATAGGAACAAAAGTATAAAATAATTATAAACTTGTGAAAATATGTCACAAGCCTATATATTAAAACTATAAAACACTGATACAATTTACAACTAAATATTAAATAAATAAGTACACATATATCATTTTCATGGACTAAGATACTCAGTATTCTTAAGTTCTCAGTTCTCTAAAAATTGACCTAAGAGTCAATGAAATTCCAATCAAAGACACAAGAGAATTTTTAAATTAAAAATTGTCAAGTATAGTCTACAATTTATATGGATTTGGAATTGCTAAAACAACTTAGAAAAATATAAACTATTGTTTTAAATCCTCACCCAAGGACATGCTTATTGATTTTTAGAGAGAGGGAAAGGGAGGGAGAAAGAAACTTTAATGTGAGAGAGAAACATCAACTGCGTCTTCATGCACCCTGACTGGCACCAAACCCACGACCTAGGCATGTGCCCTGTCTGAGAATCAAACTTGCCACCTTTTGATTTATAGGACCATGCTCCAACCAACCGAGTGACACTGGTCAGCGTAAAGAAAAGGAGAAAAGAAAAACACTTGTAAAGATTTATTATCTTGCATGTGGTGACAGCTTCATGGTTCCCCAGAAACTGAGCCTAAGATCTAGACCCAGATGATTTACTGAAAGGATATTCTCATGGTGCTGGAAGCAGGAGAGGTTCGGAGAAGGATCTAAGCAAGGATGTGCTTACAGTTGTAATCCAGCCTGATCCATAAGTGGAGTTCAGGTGTATGAATAATCCTGCAGCATTGGTCCCACCTGTGGCAAGATAGGGAGGCCACCTCTTCTACAGGTGTTTCTAATCATTGGCTAACAAGTGTTTCTGAGGGTGAGATAAGGCGTATAAATGCCAGGTCCCGGCAACTTCGAATGTCCAACAACAATTATAGAATTGTTGAGGAGAGGAAGCAGCCATAAGTCCTTATAAACCGACACTCATAGTGCCTCTGCAAATGAGTACCCACAGTGAAGGGATGCTTCATGGGGCACCAAAGCACCCAGGAGAGGAATTATGAATAATCTCTTTTTGTGATGTTGATAATAAACTTGATAATAAGAGAAAAAGCAACCTTCACAACTAAGTTAATATGTAGCATTTAATAAGGAATTCCTTTGCCTTGAGTTGAATGATAAAGCTTTATAGTTCTATATATTTTTTTATTCTGGAATGTAAAGCTCTTTTTAATTGTGCTTGATATACAATATTACATTAGTTTCAGATGAATAACATAGTGAGATTTCACATTTATATATCTTACAAAGTGATCACCCCAAAAAGTCCATTATCCATCTGTAACTGTGAAAAATTATTGTGGAATTGTACTTACTTACTCTTACAGTACTCTGAAGTGCTGTACTTACATCCTTATGATCTATTTATAATTACAAACTTGTTGCTCTTAATCTTAATCAACTTTTTGGCCATACCCCCAACTGCCTAACCCTGTGGCAACTATCAGTTTCTCTGTATCTATGAGTTTATTTGGTTTGTTTATTTTTTAGATTCCACACTAAGTGAAATGATACAATGTTGGTCTCTCTTTGACTTATTTCACTTAATTTTATATCCTCCATGTCTATCTAGATTGCCTCAAATGGTAATATTTCATTTTTTCATGCCTGAGTAATATTCCAGTGTGTGTGCATGTGTATACTTCTTTAGCCATTCATCCAGGTTGCTTCCATATCTTGGTTACTGTAGATAATGATTCAGTAAGTATAAGGTGCATATAATTGTTAGAATTAGTGTTTTAGGTGTTTCATTTTCTTCAGAAGAGTTCCTAGAAGTAGAATCACTACTACTTCTTTTTTGTCTCTTGTTTTAAAGTCTGTTTTTCTAATATGGGTATTGCTGTTCCAGCTTTTTTTTTTTCATTTTCATGAAATATCTTTTCCATCCCTTTACTTTCAATCTGGAGTTTCATGTAGGCAGAATATATAAGAGCCTTGTTTTTTATTGATTCAGTCAGCCTATGTTATTTTAATGGAACACTTAGTCAATTTATATTTGAAGCAATTATTGATAGATAAGCACTTATTGTCATTTTAATTGTTCTCGTATTAGATTTTAAGGTAGTTGGTCTACTATCTTTACTATGTGTTTGCCTTTACTAGATGTCTATTTCCTCCACCAGGTTAGGAAAGTTTTCTATAATTCTTTCTTCAAGTAGGTTTTCTGTCCCTTTCTATTTTCTCCTTCTGGAACTCTATGATTTCATTATTAGTATATTTGATGCCTTCCCAAATGTTCCTTATTCTATCCTCATTCTTTTTAATTCTTTTCTCTTTGTTATCTTCCAATTGGTTGATCTCCACTAATCTGTGACCTGACTGCTGATACACTCTTCTGCGTCATCTGATCTGCTGTTGCTATCCCCCAGTGTATTTTTCATTTTGGCTGTTACACTCTTCAGTTCTGATATATCCTTTTTAATAATTTTAAATCTTTGTTAAAGTTTTCACTGAGTTTATCTACTTGTTTGCAGTTTGATGAGCACCTTTATGACCATTACTTTGAACTCTTTATCTTGAAGACAGCTTACCTCAATTTCATTTAGTTCTTTTTCTTGTGTTTTATACTGTGTGTGTGTGTGTGTGTGTGTGTGTGTTTGTAATATATTCTTTTGCTTCCTCCTTTTTCCTTTGTTTCTGTGTATAAGGTAGGCTATCTAAATATCCTGGTCTTCAAAAAGTGGCCTTATTTAGAAGGTGTCCTATGGGGCCCAGTGGTAGAAACCGTGTCACCAGAGCCAGGTGCCTCAGAGATATGCCTTGGGTGGACTAGTATGGCCTCCTATTCTGGCAGGGCCATAGTTTCAATGTACTCACTGGTCCCTGGCCCACTGGCTGTAAGACCCAGCCAAAAATGTTCTGGGCTCACTGGTATTCAGGACAAGCCTTTGGTGTTGCCAACTGCAAGGCCCAGCGTTGCCACACTGTGACAGACACAATGCTATATGCTGATTTCAACAAAGGCTGCCCACTGGGTGTGGCAGGGCAGGATCCACTTTGAAGAATGCTAGCCTGGCTGGGTCCTCAGGAAAATGCCAGGGTTGGGTGAATAGTGCTGGCAAGGTTAATGGAGAGTGTTAGAAGTAGTGCCTGTCAGTGTCACACCAGCTATACTAAACGAAAAGGCAAAAATGCACCTGCCACCATCTGTGAGTCAGGAGAAAATTCCAACAAATCCCTGTCCCCTTCTGATACTCACCCTAAAATTACCCAGGTGCTATATTACCCAGGTGCTTTTCAAACTGCTTCTTCGCTGCTGGGACTCATTCAGAGAGTGCAATTTAGGTTTTCTACAGCCCTTTGGTTTTTCAAACACTGGTTTTCAAAGGCAGATGTTATAAGGGCTCTTCTTCCTGGTGTAGGTTCCCCACGTTATGGCTTGAACCCTCACTCCTCAGGGATGATCTCCATGGTTATGATATCAATCCCACTTGTGGTTCATGACATGGGGTGTAGGGCATAGGGTGGGTCCTGACTAGGCATAGTCTCTACCCCTCCTACCTGTTTCCATGTGGCTGTTTCTTCATATCCAGAGTTGTAGAAAATCTATTCTGCTAGGTTTCAGGTCATTCTTAGAGATAGCTCTTCTATAGGTAGGTGTAGTTTTGCTGCCAATGAGAAAAAGTAAGCTCAGGGCCTTCCTATTCTACCATCTTGAACTTGAAGCCAGAAGCCGTATTCTTGAATGGCAATTTAGCTTGTTTGTGAAATGTCACATCTTGTGTTTGGTGCACTGCCCATGCAGCACACATGTCTCTGGATAGGATCGCCAAGTCCATGATCATATCTATTTTTAAAGATGTGAATTAAAGCACTCAGAAAGAGATTTTAATCTGAATGACACTTTTGGGTACTAACTAGCCCTTGCAAATCATGTTTTACTATATCAGGATATGATATAGTAAATGATCAAATTTTAATGCAAAAAGGCAAATTATAAGTCAGAGCATCAGCACAATTTCAAGTTATTGTTTAAAAGAAAATAAATGCACACATTTATTTAAATATCTTGGAATGACACCAAAATATAATAGGTTTAACTCTAGATTATTCAAATATGACTTATTTTTATTTTATTTCTCCATTTTTTGCAAAAGTATTTAATTTGAAACAGAAAACAAAAATCTATTGTGCAGTTATCTGTAAGGTAGTTATAGCTGTAAAACTAATGTATATAATTTTATAAAAATGTATATTTTAAATACATTTTGTATGTATTATGCATATGGGTATATTATGAGAATATTATTAAACTATAAATTATCATTTTAATATTTTTAAAAGTATATTGTAACTGTTATTTTGTATTGAATCTTTACTATGAGCTAGATACCAAGCTATTTTATATTCACAATTTTATTTAATTCTCCTAATATCCCCTAATAGACATGTATTATTTTAAACTCAACTTTATAGACACATAAAGTTGAACAGTGACTAAGAGGCACATCGAGATCTGCATCCAGTAGCCTAATTCCAGAACTTCCACACCAATACAGTGTTCTGTGTTTTGCCCTTATTCTTTAATAAATTAACTTTATTTCTTTCTATTGCTACTGTCTATTGAGATTTCCAGAAAATGATTCAATTTCCCATTCAAGAAACTGCACTAGAAAAGGAGATAAGAACATAATCCATTTAACACAAAATGTTTGACCAAAAGTTGTTAAAGCTAAATTTTAACAGAATCATAGTAATTGGATACTTCAGCCTGTAAGCAATGTATTTATTGGTAATGGCCTTAACCATGTCAGTTAGGGCCTTCAGAGTTCACTAACTAGCTTACAAAATACTAACCAGCTATACAAGGTCATGTGAGAAATCTAGAATTTAATCTTTCTTTTTTAATGGCACATGTACATTTTTGTTATAGTATTCTCTTTTTAGAATTGCAGTTGAATGAACTGTGCAAGTCCACTTATATGTAAATTTTTTTCAATATAAATATTGAAAAAATTTTTGAAATATGCCAGAATTTGAAAAAACTCGCCAATTGCATAGCCTAGAAATCTTTAAGAAATGCAGAAGTAGGTATGTCATGAGTGCACTAAATATGTGTAACTACTTGTCTATTTTATAATTTGCCACTATAAAGTACACACAAATTTATTATAAAAAGTTACAATCTATCAAAACTTACGTACACTTACAGACCATCTGTGGTACCATTTGCAGTCAAGAGAAATGTGAAGAGATGTAAGATGAAGTATTAAATCATAACGGCACAAAATTAACTGGATGCATACTGTACTACTGCAATAGTATTTTAGGCATCTCCTGTTGCTACCGCAGTGAGCTCAAGTGTTGTAGCTGCTTAAAATATCATACTATACTAATTCTCTGTGTGAACAGTTGTCTTTCCAGTAAATTGCAGATCCCAGTAAAAAGTGATCTCTTGCAGTTCTCATGTATTTTTTCATCCTGTTTAGTACAATACTGTAGAACTTGGATAACACCATGTGACCCATAAAAATGCCACCAGTGATGTTGGAAGTGCTCTCAAGAAGCAGAGAAAAGTCACAGTATTACAAGGAAAAGATGAATCACTTGATATATACCATAGATTGAGGTCTGCACCTGCATTGGCCCACCAATGCAAGATAAATGAAACTGGTGTAAAAAGTGTTGTATAAAAAGAAAGGAAATTCATGAGGTTGTCATTGCTGCTTCACCAGCAGGCACAAAACCATGAACTCTTTGTGAAGTACATTTTTATCTCATATTGAAAACACACCTTTTATGTGAGTGTAGGATTGGTATAAGAAAGGCATAACTCATCCTGGCCAGTGGCTCAGTTGGCTAGATCATTATTCTATGCACCACAAGGTTGTTGGTTTGATACTCAAATAGGGCATATACCTGTGTTGTAGGTTTGAACTCTGGTGGTGCATGTACAGCAGGCAACCAATAAATATTTCTCTCTCTTACATTGATGACTCTTTCTCTCTCTCCGCCTTCATCTTTCTCTAAAATAAAATACAATAAAAACAAAACAAATAAAAACCATATCCTTGGGTGAGGACTGAAAAAAATAAAGAAAGAAAGGCATATCTCCTGGCTAGTTTGCTTAGTTGGTTAGAGTGTCTTTCCAATACATCTAGGTTGTGTGTTCGATCACCAATCAGGGAGATATAAGATGTGACCACTGAATGCATAAATCAATGAGTGAAACAACAGATCGATGTTTCTCTCTTTCTCTAATCAATAAATTATAAAATGAAAGGCATACCTGTAAACTCTAATACAATTCAAGAAAATGCATAGTCATTATGTGACAAAGCAACAGGAAGGGGGGGAATCTCCAGTAGGGAACTTAATACCAGCAGAGGACAGTTTGATACTTTTAGAAAGAGATTTGGCTTGAAAATATCAAGATAACAGAGCCAAATTTTCAACTGTGAGTCAAAAGACAAGTTCCCAATGATTTTCTGTTAAAAGCATTGAGGGGAAAGGATAACTAACTGCCTGAGCAGGGTTTTAACGGAGAAAAAAGTACCCAATTCTGGGGGGGAAATAAAACAGACAAAGAGCATTATTAGTAAGAAACAGAAGTGAGCATGAGGATTTATGGCAGGAGGGATAGGTTAACTCTGTTTTGTGCAAATATAGTCAGGTTCATTATCACAACTGCCCTTATCTATATAGCTGCCTACTCCTGGGTCTTGAAGAGAATAGATAAACACCAGGCGCCTGTCTTTTGGTTGTATGACAAGACTTAGATGAAAACACATTTTATGGATTTGTTCAATTAATGGTTTGTCCTTGAGGCAGGAAGTAACTTGCCAGTGAGGGACTGCATTTTGAAGTTCTTGGATATTGGATAATGCCCCAGCCACCCAGAACCCTATGAGTTTATTGCCAGAGGCATCAAAGTTGTCTAATTGCCTCCAGACACAAAGTGTCTATCTCAGCCTGTAGATCAGGGGGTCATAAAGATGTAAAGACTCATTACCCATGGTACTCTATGTAAAGTGTGGAAGAGAACCTTGGCAGAGAGAACATCGTGGACGTATGGAAAGATTACACCACTGAAGATGCCATCATTGTTACAGAAAAGGCCGTGAAAACCATTAAGCTCAAAGCAATAAACTCTTACTGGAGAAAATGGTGTCCAGATGGTATCCATGACTTCATAGGATTTATGATGGAGCCAATGAAGAAATCATGAAATAGATTTTGGATGTGGCAAAAAAGATAAGGGTGATGGGTTTGAAGATATGCATCTTGGAGAAATTCAAGAGCTAACAGACACCACAGCAGAGGAATTAACAGAAGCTGGACTTGATGGAGACGTGCACTTCCAAACCTGTGCCAGACAATGAGGAAGAAGATGTAGAAGATGTGGTGCCAGAAAACAAATTGACATTAGACAATAAGGCACAAGAGATCCAGAAAATCAAGACTTTTGATCACATGGAGCTTGCTGTGATACAGACACTGAAACTAAAGCAAACAGTGAAAGAAGGACTGGTACCATAGAAAAACATTTTAAAAGAAATAAAAAGCAAAAAGTCACACAGACCAAATGATGTATTTGCATAAGGTACACTGAATGTGCCTGCCTCTCCTTCTACTTCCCCCAGCTCCCCCATCCCCAAGAGTGTAGAGGATACCGGCCAACAGTATCCATCTCTGCTGCGGATGCTTGTTGAAACACGAGAAAAACATACACATAGACAACCAGGTCCTGTGGGGGAATAGAGACAGAACGGCCACTCTCTCTAGTGGAGAGCACCCCGTTTCTCTCCCCAAATAGGTTTTTATTAAGAAAGCCGACTCAGTTTGTGGATTCAAAGTCTGGCAGAAAGGATCAAAGGGAATAGGTGATTTACAAAGATGTTGACAGAACTCCTGCTGTGATTCTGGGCAGAGATTGGAGTTTTAACATATGAAAAGACTACATGGTTCAAAGGGCTAGTTTTGGTTTCCTGTCTGTGCCTTCAAATTCCAAGTTAATAACATCCTCTAGCAAACAGATCTCACAGGATCTTGCATATTCTATGTCCCAGGCCTGATTACCCCAGAGGGTCCGCTGTCTCTGGTCTGGGCTGCACCCCTTTGCTATTTCCAAAGGCCTGAGTTGGGCAGAAGTGACAGAGGCAGCCAGGAGACTTGGATTTCTCACTTCTAAGAACAAGGACTCAGGCTTTGACAAAGCCGAGGGGGCAGGAGTTGATGTCGATCACCCCTTCATTTCCACATCCCGGAGTCTCTTTCTGAGGCTTCCATGTGATCATGCCTGTCTTAGGTGATTCCCTCTGTGGGAAATCTTACCCATCACTGGCTAACTGATCAAGCTAGGAGGCCAGGCACTGAACAGGAAGCGTTCATGCCAGGGGAATAAGTTTTGTCTCCTTAGTGGCTCCTGGTCTGGAGGTCTTTCACTCAGCCTAAGTCACGGGGGGTTACAGCTTCCTGAGACCAGGCAGTGCAGTCCCCAACACCAGAAGGCAAAACCAGCCCCTCCTCTTACTCCTCAGCCTACTCATCATGAAGCTGAGGATGAAGACTTCTGTGATAATCCACTGCATCTTAGTGAATAGTAAGTTATGCCTTACACATAATAAACTTATCTGCTGTGTATGTTTGTGTCTTCCTGTGAAAATTTAGTAACTGTATAGCAAGAATTGTATGAGACACTTTTGTGCCATTTTCATTATAACCTAAATAGTCATTGTGTAGAACATTATGTAGAAGAATTGTTTGAAGTGGATAGCCTTACATAAGAGTACAGTGAATGATATTTAATGTAAGATTAATCATGTGTTAGCTTTCTTACTGCTTTATAACTAAATAGGTTCAAGATAAAGTAAAAAACATTAAACAGCATCAATTAAAATTATAATTATGAATCCACAAATTCAAAGAATTACATTACTGTATAATATGCCTTTGTCATAACTGGTGAAACTTCATACCCTCCTCTCCTCATAGGTAAGTCTTTTTTTTTTTTTTTAATGTGAAGGGTAAAGGGGGCCAAATATATGGTGACAGAATATGATTTGACTTTGGGTGGCTGGAACATAATGCAATATACAAATTATATATCATAGAAATGTACACTTAAATTTATATACAGTAGTCTTATTAACCAATGTCACCCTAATACATTTAATTTCAAAATAAAAATGTTTCTTATACTTATTAATATGATAATGTTGTCTGCCATAAAAATGTTATAATGATCCATTCATTAGTGTATAGGCAAGGCTACGGTGAAGTGATTTTACCGATTGCACTATGCTACCATAAAGCAATCATATTGCAGCTTCTTCATTATCAACAAATGAATCATTATACCTGTAAAAATATATGAATTTTTTTACATTATCTTTTCATTTATGATATTAACGTTAGTAATACATATAACATCGATAGTGTTAAGGCAATATTAAAGTAGGTGCTGGCAGACAATTCACCTTGTAAGCAAAAGATGTAAATCAATGGTATTGCTAAATACATCATTGTAAATGTATTTTCTTTACCCTTTTGTTAATATTTTATTTTCTCTCATTACTTTATTGTAAGAAAACAGTATAAAATACAGATAGCATACAAAGTATATGTTGAATGTTTATGTTGTCTGTAGGGCTTCCAGTGAACAGAGGCTATTAGTAGTTAAGTTTTAGGGGAGTAAAAAGTCGTACATGGATTTTCAACTGCATTGAGGGTCAATACCCCTAACCCACATATTATTGAAGGGTTAATTATAATCATTAACCTGCCAAGTTATCAATTACTTAAGTCAAAGAAATTCTGTTAATACTATCTCTGAATTGAATGTTGCCTCCCTTTTGTAACTCTCACCCACCAAAAATCCATTTATCACCATTTATCTATCATTTGTATTTCAGGTCCCTAACATTCTTTCTAATCATCCCAGTTTACTTTGCTCTTTCTTCTATAATGTATGTCACTTTTTATTGCTTATATTCACATAGCATCTAGCATTTGATGCTTTGTTTAGTAACTTTTATATACTGTCATTAGATTAAAAGCTCATGGAGGACAAAAAGCACGTTTTGTTTTGTTCATAGTATCTTCTGCAATACTCCACACTTGATACATAATTGTTGAATAAATTATAATAGTTGCTTTCAATCAGCTGTTCTAAGACACCAGAAAAGGAGCCCAGTGTGAAATTGAATTAGAAACATACACAAAAGATAGAGCTGCTGCTTCCATAGATAAGAGTCACTAGTTCAAAGCTCCCATAGGGATCAGATTCTTTGGAGACCAAAAAAAAAAAAAGCCCATTATCAGAAAAACAGGCCAGGATCCAAAGTTTATGCACTCAGCTATGTAATATTTTATACTGTTGCAATTTGTGGATTCATCATTATAAATTGATGTTTAATGTTTTTCACTTATCTTGAAGTTATTTATTTAGCCCATATTATTTTTTTGTTATTACAGCAGTTTTATTGCAGATTGCTGGTTTAAGGCCTTTTTGTGACAGTGGAATATTTTTCTTGATAAAAAAAGAGAAGTCATTTCAATTCTCCTGTAATTATTTTTGCTGCCATTGACGACTTCCTGCATTGGGCATATTGGGACATTTTATTTTAAAGAATTTTTTTTTTAAGATTTATTATTATTTTTTTTTGAGAGGGAAAGGAGGGAGGGGGGGAGAGAGAGAGAGAGAGAGAAACATCAGTACGGTTGCTGGGGGACATGGCCTGCAACCCAGGCATGTGCCCTGACTGGGAATCGAACCTGCGATGCCTGGTTCGTAGCCCGCGCTCAATCCACTGAGCTACACCAGCCAGGGCGGGACATTTTATTTTAGAAAACAAGAATTAAATTCTTGCCAACTTATGGCTGATTTTATTCTGTTTATCACATTGTAAAAGCTTTCTTGCTTCTTTTTTTCTTTTTTTAATTGTTGTTCGATTACAGTTGTCCCAATTTTCTCCTGATGCTCTGATGCTCTCCTCTTTCCCACCCAGCCCCCACAGTCAACCCCCACCCTGTTGCCCATGTCCTTGGGTCATTTATATTAATTTCTTAAGACCAAGACTTTATTAGAAGATACAAATTTGAAAGAATGCTTTTTTCCCTTAGTGGTTTAAACACTACAAAAATGTAGACACAGTATAAAGCAATATAAACAGTTCAAAAAATACCCTTTGGGTACATATTAATTAGCAGTAAAAAATGGCTTCTAGAGTTAAAATCTTATTATAGACAATATATGAAGTACATAAAATATGATGTTTTAGACCATTACTACTTAAATTCACAGGGAAGTAGATAACTTCTTACTGAAAACCTTCAAATAAAGTTTGCTTTTGAACAATATATTAAATAATTGGAAGGAAGGGTAAAGGTAATTTTTCTCCAAGTGCAATACACAGTTTTGCAATATTTGGAACAGTAATTTGTAAAGGAAAATTACTTCCTGGGAAGAAGTTAAGATTATTTTTATATGAGGATTTTCAGTTTTGAAACATTAACAGACTGATGCGTGATGCAATTAATTTGTACAAGAGGTTTTATCATTGATTAGAAACTATATTATGTTTCTTTTTGTTGTTTTGGGTCTTGTTAAACATGCCGCAAAGGCAGTCTATTATAAAAATTTCATGTTTTATTTTTCAGCACTTATGTATGCTTCTGCATGCTCATTTTCTAATATGATTAGATAGATGTAAATAAAATGCACTGAAGCGGATACAATCAAATAATAACAATGGTGAACATGGAAAGATTCTATAATAATAGCAATGTGATTCTTTGGAAAAGGAAAGATAGAAGTACATTTCATTTGAATTAGCAATACCAAAAACATCCAAAATATCATAAAGAGCAGCGTATGTGCAGAGGCCCATTTCTTAACTTCATGGATTGGCTTCCATTTGCTCCTCCACGCAAGCAAATGTACTTTTGGGAAAGCAATGCAATACTTAATCCTTCCTGACAGAATCTCTAATAGCGCAGTCCGGTGACACCAGCGTTCTAGTGGCTGTGGTGCCCAGTGAAACACAGCCTAATTATCTTATTAACCCACTGCAAAAGCCTGTGTTTATTTACCAGCAGGAGGTGTGACAGAGGGGGGAAAAGGAAACTTATTTGAAGGAAGGTTGTGAAATGTGCAGTATAACTGTCACTATACAAATAAAATGGGCGTGGGGGGCCAGGTTTAGGAAAAAATATGTTCTTTATCCCCTTAAAAATGTAGTGGATGTTAGACCACATTTTAACCTTCTATTTTTTTTTTTTTACATTTTAATGAAACTTTTTTTCTGCAAGTAGAAAAGTAATCACTTCAATTTCTATTTAAATAGTATTTAAAATTATATTTTCAGCAAGAAATGTGTGAATGTGTGAAAAAACATTTTTGATATAATAATGTTGTTTATCACCAACAAAATGCTTTGAAAATTATACTAACATATATTTTCTATTGCTTGAATCTTTTGTAGCTTCATCATTTATATATTATATAGTGTATCTCAGGAGAGAACCTTGGGAACTACAAAAGTAATGCAATGTGACTGTAGATTTCCTAGAAGAAGCAATAATTTTCAAGTGATACAAGTTGATAATATTTTAGTTTGTAAATACTGTTAGTAAATAAATGTTTAAAATCACTCCTATGTATCAATCGTTTATAAACATTATTGCCCTCACTTGCTTTCTACATGTTGATTGTACTTTGTTTTCTTTTTCCTTAAACTATTGTGTCAACCTTTTCCTCTTTATGTAATTATCTGTAGGTGCTTCACTATACTTTTTCAAGCCTGCAACTGTCCTCAGCTCATTTACTCAATGTTGGAAACCCTTTCATCAGCATTGCAAAATAAGATGGGCATCTGTATTCTGAGAAATGCTAGTATAATCCCCTTACTTTCCTTCCCTCCATGCCCAAATTACATAAAACCTACATCCAAAGACAGCCACATTTGGAGTTAATGATTTTTTTTCTTTTTTATATATTCATTTTGGCCGTTTTCTTATTATTTAACTAAACACAGTGGTTTCAAAATAATTGTTTTTCTTGTTATTAGTGTTGTTATTTGCTTTCCCTACTTAATTATGAGGTACTTGAGCTCAAGAAACATTTTTAAATTCATCTTTTACACCAACTAAGTTAGTAATGAGCAAGTAGTATGAATTCACTACATATTTATGAAATAAATGAATGCATGAGATAATGAAGGTGTTACTGCATTTTTAGTATACCACCGTAACTTTTAGACTTACTTCTCAATTTTTGGTGCCTTTTTTTCTATACTCTTATTTCCTTGTTTCTTTAGATACCTATAGGAATATTTACTAATCTAGAGTTACAATATGTTGAAATTTACTCTTGTGAAATATAAAGCTGCTTCCCAATTTTTTAAAATGTAATTATAAAAACATATTAAAAGTAAAATGCCTATATTTTCACAGTGAATATGTTCTAAAAGTCAATTTATTTCAGAAAGGAAAAATACATGTATTTTAAAAATGTGATGATGTAAATATCATCATGAGGTGAATATAATAAATGTACATACATGTACTGGAAAAATAATGGCTTAAGATGGAAAGGTAGTAATGTCTTTAATGACCTGAACTACTAAAAACTTTAATATTCTATTAATAAACTACAGAAATGATCCCTGAAAATATAACTTTAACATTCTAAACTACTAACATTTGATGTGCAGTTGGGAGCTGCTAAAGTAATTTTATTTTGCTTATCTAGGTTATATTTGCCTTTTGTTCAACAGATTTATAGTCATCAAGTGCTTATAAAAATAAGCACAAAAGTAAGGGCTCTTTCTAAAAGTAAACATGGTTATAAAGAAATTTAGAACAGTTTGGCTAGACTTTCAAGAAATAAATGTTTTTGAATATTTACTTCAAGAAAGCTTTTGTACCTAACTTGATTTTTTGTCATAAGACATAAAAATATGAATAATTTTAGATACTATAATGTTCTCTGAGTTAAAAAGGGGGGGTTATCCATTTTAAACTTACTCATTAGTTAAGCAACTTCAGTGAAACTATGTACCTTTCTAAGCCCCCGTTTTTTTCCCTCATGTGCATTAAGGAGATTAAAAAGTAGTAACTATTTCATAAATTTCTGATCTATGTAATAGATATAAAGGAAACACTCAACATAATGTCTAACAGTCTAAACACTCAAGGTAGATGACCCTTTGATATATACAGCATACAGCTGGACTGAAAGTTGGTAAACAATATTGTGTTTCTATTTCTGTCTTTTTCAGTGATTTTTAGTGGTGATATCACCATTTGTATATTCAGGAAAATATACATCAATAAAATTCAATTTTAATCTTTATGAAGTTATAGTTTATATTTTAATACATAACAGACCTATAAATATGCAAGAATAGAAAACCCAATTCAAGTATGCACATGCATGTGCATATGGGCTACTAATGTAGATTATTTCTTTTCACCCATTACAAGGTAAAATAATCTTCCTCAAAGTAACAAAAGCAAAAACTTTGCTCAATTGGGTATTTTTCTCAATTTCATTATTTGTTGAATTTACATTTAAATTATGGAAATTGCATTTCCCAATAAAGTGGGAGAGTAAATTCATTTACTAATTATTTACCAATGCCCACAATGTCTACTAATTATCTACTAATGTCTAAAATGCCTTGGTTTGGTTTCATTCTCATATACACTCACAAGCATATTTTGGTTGATTGTGGTGTGTGTACCAAAATTTTATACTTCCATGGTTTCATGCAATATTGATATCCCATATTTAACTTAAATAATTAATTCTGACACTTCTGCTTGCTTGATCATTCATTATATAAGACATAAATATCAGGGGCAACATTATTTTATAACTTTGAAGTAGATTTCTATTTATTATAAAATTCAAAATGATTAACATGAGTATACATAATAATATAGATTTGTAATCAGTTATAGTTGTGACTGGAATAGAGAATGAACCTGATAAAGAACATTGGTGTTTTTGTTACTTACTTTTGTACTACTTCCATATTTATTACTCATGTCTTCTTTATTTACTTCATCTTTGTTAGAGAGACAAATAATTTCAGTCCATAGTTTATGTGAGACAGACCAGGGTGTGAAGCCACATCAAATCTGAGATGAAAGTAGAGATATCCTATTTTCTTACACACTACCTTCCTGAGTCTGAGTCAGAAAGAGTAATTTTCAACCTATTAGCCACCTCAAAATAAGGACTGGAGTATTCTTTCACCAGAACCTGTAGAAACTATATGGATACCTGAACAAAAATTGAAATTCTTCTAAAAGAAGATGGCTTGTAAGGAAATGGCAGTGTACAGTCTAGGCAATAAGAGGAGAAAGAAGTAGGATAAGTATTATATATACCGCTCATCAAAATGAGTAAAGCAGCATGTGAACAATTCAATCTTATGTTATACATTGTATATAAATATAAAAGAGCTAATTTATAGAGTACTTACTATATGGTAGATATTCTACTACATTACACAATATATATTTTTTAATCACCACAACCACCTGTGGAAATAAGTGATAAAAAACCCCACTTTTTAAATTTTTAATTGTTGTTCAAGTACAGTTTTCTGCCCTTTACTCCCATCCCAGCCGACCTCCCAGTGTTTCCCATCTCCCTCCCATTTCCAACCCCCCTAGTTTTTGTCCATTTGTCCTTTATACTTGTCCCTGTAAACCATTCCCCTTTTCCCCTGAAATTCCTTCCCCTCTCCCCTCTGGTCACTATCAGCTTATTCTCCATTTCAGTGTCTTTGGTTATATTCTGCTTGTTTCTTTGTTTTGTTGTTTAGGTTCCTGTTAAAGGTGAGAATCATGTGGTATTTGTCTTTCACCACCTGGCTTATTTTGCTTAGCATAATGCTTTAGAGTTTCCTCTATGCTGTCACAAAGGGTAGGGGCTCCTTCTTTCTTTCTGCTGCATAGAATTCCACTGTGTAAGTGTACCATAGTTTTTTGATCTATTCATTTACTGATGGGCACCTAGGGTGCTTCCACCACTTGGCTATTGTAAATTGTGCTGCTATGAACATTGGGGAGCATAGGTTCTTTTGGATTGGTGTTTCAGGGTTTTTAGGATATAATCCTAGCAGTGGAATTGCTGGGTCAAAAGGCAGATCCATTTTCAGTTTTCTGAAGAAATTCCATACTGTTTTCCATAGTGATTGCACCAGTTTGCATGGACCAGTGGAACAGAACAGAGAGCCTAGAAATAAACTCAAGTCTCTATGGTCAATTAATATTCAACAAAGGGGGCAGCAACATAAAATGGAGTAAAAATAGCCTCATCAACAAATGATGTTGGGAGAACTGGACAGCTACATGCAAAAAAATGAAACGTGAGCACCAACTTACACCATACACAAAAATTAGTGCTTTTTAGAATCACTCATTATTTTAACAATGCAGTAATCAAAGGGGAGATTTAGCATATACTTAAAATTCTGTCTCTCGTGGGTGTGCATGTGTGCACATGCACACAAGCCCTGTTGCTCTGAGCTCAGGCAAGAACAATTCACAGCAGAGGTCAGTGGGATCATTTGTTCATGCCAATTACCAGCAATGCCAGCTGTGCATCAGATAATCTGAGCCACTAGTAAGAGATAAAGAGAAAATTTATAAAACCCAGAATTTTCTTGTTTTTTTCTTCAAATGTCCTGTGCCTGATAAATAAAAAATCATCTAAGGTCAGTGTTCTACAATATATGACATTTAGTACACATTTGCCCAGTTACACGGGCCAAATTTAGTCAAACAAAATGAAGTTGACAATTCTGTGGGCACTTGTCCACTTTTTCACCCTAAAACTTAGGATCTAATGAAAAGATGATGAAAACTTAATTTCTGATCTGGCCTAGACTAAAATCTGTATTAAAAGTTTTCATTCCTTTTTATTTAAAGCTTGAGTACAGTAACCTAACATGTTATTCTCAGAATGTTTACAATAATTCAAATTTATGTGGAGGTTTCAGTGAAATATGAAGAAATATAAATTTGTGTGATCATCTCAAGATTTAGACATTAGAGTTTTAGAAAATTTATTTAAAATGTTGATCCTTAAATGTCCTTTAAGTAAAGGATTTTGGCTTTGGCAGGGTTCTGAAATTACATATAGTTCATAACACATATGTATCTGAAAAGATCTAGTAGAAAACTGTTAACAGCCACTTCATAGTTGCCTATAACAAGTAGCTTAATTTGGCAGTGTCATACAGAACAATATTTCTTGCCAAAAATCTTGTTAAGGTACTTATGGGGAAAGACCATTTGCTTTCAGTATTGATAATAAACTCTCTCTCTCTCTCTCTATATATATATATATAGAGAGAGAGAGAGAGGTATTGGGGTATCATAATACATAATTTTCAGAAATGTGGGCACATTGTAAAATACTTAAAGTGACAATTTTTTGGTGTATGAATATTTATTAATGCTATTCGAAGTTAAGAACTGATTGAGAGTAAGCAGAAGTAAGAAAATATTAATATGAGGGAAGGGTATTTTAAAAAACAGCAGTCAAGGCAAATCAGAAATTGAATAGAGATTCAATGCCCTGTGGGAGTGTTGACACTTACTGAGAAGTTACATCTCAAATGATTCATATAATGAAGACATTGCATGAAAACAAAATCCCCTCAAGGATTTTTCATTATTATTGTATAAAGAAAATCTCATAGTCCAACTCAGAATTAAGATCCAGAAATTGCTGAAAATATCAAGTTAAGAAACTGTTGAAAAATATAGGACCAAAATAAATATAATGTGGGATACCTAGGTAAGAAAGAAAAAGAAGACAATGCTCTGAATGCAAAGGTGAATATGATGATTATATCATTGAAATAAATTTAAACTCTAACCTAGATACAACCTCCTTATCACTGAAGCTGTGTATTTGAGGTGC
>PVIA01008335.1:46520-73025 GCA_004024845.1 Tonatia bakeri | reverse complement strand
AAAAAAATACAGTGATACATGTTTCATCCTTTATCTTTTAGTTTGATGTTATTCAATTGTTGTTTTTTACTGATATATAATCTGGGGGAAATGAATGTTATGATGATATCCTGTCCCATTTCTCACTGGTATCTTTACCATGTCTGGGAATCTCTTGCACACATAAAGAATTTTATATATATATATATATATATATATATATATATATATAATCTTTTATAATAAGAATATATAATATATATATTCTTTTTTTTTTTCTTTTTTTGCCCTGGCTGCTGTGGCTCAGTGGATTGAGCACCAGCCTGCGAAACAAAAGGTCACTGGTTTGATCCCCAGTCAGGACACATGCTTGGGTCGTAGGCCAGGTCCCTGGCTGGGGCCATGTGAGAGGCAACCAATTGATGTTTCTCTCCCCCTCCTTTCCCCCTCTCTAAAAATAAATAAATAAGCAAAATATATTTAAATTTTAAAAAAGAATTCTTTTTTTCCCACACATTGAGAAGTTTCCCTCATGTCAAACACCTGTCTTTTTTTTGCCTATGTAGTAGACATATATCGCTTTTACTTATGCAACTTTCCCTCCTTCCCATTCTGTAATAGAATTCCTCTTTCCTTTGGGGAATTAACTCTATGTGGTCCTGTCAGTCTTGTAACTCTCCGTGAAACACAGAGAAGGGAATACGATCCAGGCCTGGCCAAAGTTCCTTCATGTTCCTGGACACTGTGACCGGTTCAGGAACGTGACTGAAGCCAGGCCCAGCAGAATCTTCCCTGGAACATTTCATCTGGTGCTATAAGAAAAGGCCTACCCTGTCAGAGTTGATAGGCTGGTGGGATAAGAAGTGGGGCTGTGGTGAGCCATCCAACCTACCGTGGAGTTTGAGCCTGTTCAGTAGATCAAGAGTAAGACAAAGCACTAATATCCTCATTTAAGCCCCTGGGTCTAGCTGTGACTAAAACAGTGTTCTCAGACATCTTGGTACATAAATTAATATATTCTCTTTTGTGAGAAAGCTAATTTGATTTGAGTTTCTGTCATTTACACTGGAAGGACTCCTGATTAATAAACTGATCTAAGCTTCCTCCATGGGCCAGGAGACCCTGTTACTTTATTTTAATATCACCATCCCTGCAAGACTTGCTTACGTAGGTTACCTACTATTGACTCTTGTCTCATGCTATGTTCTCCTTGTTTGACCTACACTTGATAGCTGCTTGATTTCATGGGCTAGTCTGTCTCCTGGGCCTGGCTCTGGCCCACACTGGTTAATAATAGATCATGAACAACTCCAGCTGTGCCTGCAAAGACAACATTGTTCCTCACAGAACAAAATAACAGAAGCAAATCTCACTGAATTTCTGTTGGTTCCTAGATAAATAAACAAAGTTTTATATTGTACCAATCTTCAGCAAGTTACCAGGACATCTTAGGTTTTATCTTTTTTTCCTTTGCCCAAGACATTTAATATTTATAGCTTATGGTTCATTCTAAAAAATACCTCCTTACCAAACAAGCCAGTTCAGTTAATCATTTTATGATGCCTATTTATTCATTCAACAATATTTCTTGAAATTTAATCTAAGACAATTATTATCCTAGGCAGCAAGGACACATCAAAGAACAGGACAAGCTTCTTGCTTTCATGGAGTTTGCAGTTTAGGGAGAAGCGGTAGCTAATAACAAAAAATAAAGAATGATATGATAAAGCAGGGAGTATTCTGCATACTTGCTTTTCTGATGTGGGACACAGAAGTATAGTGACCCAAAAAAAGTGAGGAAGGGGGCCTTGAGACTGTGGGGAAGAGCATTTCCTTTGAAAGAAACTATGTGTAAAACTCTTGAAGCTGCCTTTTCTCTGAATAGCAACAAAGCTGATTCACCTGAAGCAGAATAAACAAAGAGGGGAAACAGAAAGAGATAAGGTTAATAGCCTAAGAGGAGGGAGGCCTTTGCAGCCACTAGGAGGACTTCGCTTGTTACTCTGAGTGAGCTGGGAAGCCATTGGACAGTGTTGGTCAGGAATGCAACAGGACCAGACCTTACATTTTTAAAACCCTTTCTAGCTGCTGTATAGTAAATAGACTGAACACTGAAACAAGTGCAGAAACAGAAGGCTAGGTACCAGTGTAGTGCTATAGTGCAAACAAGATTATAATGGCTTGGACAGAAGTGTTGACGGTAGAGTTGATAAGAAGGAGGGAGATCCTAGATATATTCTGAACGTAGATCAAGTAAGATTAGCTAATGCATCGAACATAGTGGAAGAGAAGGGGAATGGGAATGTTTTCTCTGAACAGTGGAATAATGAAATTTCCATTTACTGAGATGGGATGGCCTGCAAGAGGAGCGGGTTGGGACAGGGATATGGGAAATTCATATTTGGGTTGGACATATTACACTCGAGATGCCTATTAGACATTCAAGTGGAAATGTCAAGTAGACACGAGTAAATGAGTCGGGATTCAGCATAGACTCCTGCACTGAAGGTATAAATTTGAAACTGACAGCATGTTGAAAGCCAGGAGTCTGGCTGAGATCACCTAGGGAGAGATGAAAAACATCTGAGTACTGAGTCATGGAGGCTTCTAATTTAGAGTTAGGAGAGATCAAGTGGAAACAGCAAAGGAGAATGTCAGAAAGTAGCTAATAAGGAAGGAGGGTATGAGAGGGGTGAGAGGAGAGGGACAGAGAAAGAGAGAGATTCCAAAAGGCATGTGAAGAAAGTGAGAATGAGGAAATGTCCAACTCTTTTAAATATTTCATGAGAACAGAGTATTGACCATTGTACTTGGCAATGAAACTGGTCACTGGAGACCTTGACAAAAGCTGTTTCAGTGAATTAAAAGCCTGATGGGCATAAATTCAGGAAGAGATTAGAAGAGAGGCATTGAGATAGCAAACATAGACAACATTTTCAAAAGTCTTTTACTGGAAAGTGGATTGGGAAAAGAGACAGCAGCAAGAGAGGTACGGGTCAGAGATATTATACCACATTGGCATAATTTGGAAAAGACCTGGTAAAAGGGGAAAAATGGTTATCCCATAAAGGGAAGACAGTGGCTGAATTCATGTATTTGAACTGGCAGGAAGGGTTGGGATCCAGTGTTATAATGAAGAGATCAAATTTAGATAAGATGGTTCATATGTCATCCACAGTGATGGGGGAGAGGCAAATTTACCAGTGGGTTTACAGGAATGATGTGAGGAGCATGTGGAATTTCTGCACCTGGTTTATTCTATTTTCTATGGAAGAAAGGCCAGCCATTGAGATCTGAGAGGAAGGAGATACTCCTGGTTGGAGGAGACAAATGAAGGTATAAAACAGACATCCATGAGAATGGAAAAGTAAATGTACGTACTAAGGGAACATGGTGCAGATGCTGGGTGACACTGAGGGCCCTCTTGAGAATTAACTCAGAATAGTAGAAGGAAAGGGAGCAAGAGGTTGCAAGAAAATGGTTAAGTCAATATATTCCAGTGCAGTCACTAGGTTGGTATTGTCCACACTGCCCCAATTTTACAGGCACCCCAGAGATTTGGCATGAATGCAGGAAGGAGGAATCACACAGGTTTAACCCTGGTCTGAAAGTATTTGGGGCGGGGGCAGTGTGACCCAAACTAGAAAAGACAACCAGGCATAAGGTAAAAATGGGGCAAGAATCAAATCCAGATAAGTAGTCTAGGAGGAATGGATGTTGGGAACATGAAAAAGACAGAGCAATGATCTCAGGTAAAAGAGCATGAAACAGAGAGTCTGGTTAAAAACCAGGCATGGGCCCTGGCTAGTATAGCTCAGTGGATTGAGCACGGGCTGCGAACCAGGCATCACAGGATTGATTCCCAGTCAGGGCACATGCCTGGGTTGTAGGCCATGTCCCCCAGCAACCACACATTGATGTTTCTCTCTCTCTCTCTCCCTCCCTCCCTTCCCTCTCAAAAAATAAATAAATAAAATCTTTAAAAAAAAAAAAAAACAGGCATGGGGCTTGTAAGAAATACAACTGGGCATAGGGAACAAAATCACAGAGAGAGTAAGATAGGAAATGACTGAAATCCTAGGGTGCAAAGCCAGTTACGTCTGGTCTGGGACTCCAGAGGTTAATTACAAAAGAGAGTATTTCTCTACACGGACACTCTTCACTCTCAGAAGCTATACTATTCCGCGTCTTGGAAGAAATTTCTATCCCTGACTCCAGATATAGCAGACACCATAAGATGATTGCTCCATCAGTGCATTCTGCTGGATGGTTTTCGAAGGCCACTTGGATTGCCTCCCCTGATTCCTGCATCAGAGATTCCACAGTTAAACACCCTGTATGTGGTTTAGAGCCAAAACATTAAGGTCCCTTTGGAGACTCAAGCTTTGAATGGGAAATGAATGTCTCTAGGACTTAAATTCACTTCACTGAACAATGATTAGTCATTTAAATGCAAGAAGATTAATCTTTATGACTTCCAAAGGATGAATTACGAGAGCATGGAAAATGGATGAGCTTAATAGTCAAAATTAACTTGAGTTTGGATTCAGTTTACTTTAATTTTTCACAGATCTCAGTTTCTTCATCTATATAAACAAGGTAATAATATTTATCCAGAAAATTATTTTAAAGACTAAATCAGGTGACATATGAAAACACCTATCACAATGCCTAAAATATAGTTAGTCCTCAAAACCATTTTTTTCTTTGCTTTCTTCTTTCCTTTCCTGTTTGTTCACTCCTTCTCAAAAAGTCCCTCCCTCATTTCCTCCTTTTCTTCTTTTCCTTTTGCAGGCACTAAATCTCATTGCTAAGAAGTGCTAACTGGGAACATTTTATTTAAATATATTATTATTTCCTGTCTCTCCATCTATTAATAGACAGTATGATAAAGGTCTAAATTCAGGTACTTACAGAAAACATAACTCTGCTATTTGTAACAGAAGCTCATTGCTTTAATCCTGATTTGCATTTGAAATTTATTATTTACATTTATTTTATCACATTTCTGCCCCGAAATTTAGTATGACCTCCCAGAAAGTTCCCTATTGACCTTGTTTTTGTGAATGTTATTTTGGTGCGCATAAAGTGAGAATGCATTTTCTACAATCTATCAGGCACTTTCTTTTAAGGTAACAGAAGCTTTTTAAGTAGGTATTGTTATTTTACATTGGTATATTGCCTTATAAATGTAAGATCTTAGGTATCTCAAAATATCTGAAGTCTGGAAAAAATGGTGCCTTTAAGCAACTACCATTAAAGTACATTAAGACTCCTCTTCCTGACTACATGACACACATTTTTCTTGGACAAAAAAATTCTTGAACTCGTAACAGCCACATCAGCTTTCTCATCCTCCTGGCCTTCCATCATCTCAGAAACATCGCAAGGTTGTGAAATTACCTCTTGCAGCCCGATGATTAATGACATTTGCTGCTGATTCTGGTCTAAACTGTCAAATTCTCTTTGTTGAAAATCTCTCAATAGTCTGTACTTAGCTTTATTCAAATAATTATATTCAAGATTATGAACCACCTCAGGCTTAGTGAAATATTTTATAATGTTCTCATCTGTGGTGTAGGCAGTTTAGTTATCTTCATTAAAAAATGTAAAATGAAATATTCTAGATGATTTGTGTCTTCTTCTGGGCAAGAGTAAAATAGGACTGTGCCCTTTCACAGGCATTCCTAAAAATGAGGCATTGCTATTTAACAGAACAAAAAATAAATTATATAGGAAATATAACATTTTATCGATTGTTATTTTAAATGATTTTTCTACCAAGAGTTAGTTTTTATAGCCATATTGCCAAGGCATATGAATATTGAGAAAATAAGAAAGTAGACGTGTTGGTGGGGGGGATGAGCCGTTGCTGCGCCATGGATATAATGTTTCAGTTACGCAGGGGAATGAGAGTTAGAGATCTGTCTGTGGCGTGACATAGTGCCTAGAGTTCACAGTTCCACACTGTGCGTTTTAAAATATGTTGAGGATAAATCTCATGTTAATTTCTCTTGACACAAACATGCACAGAATACAAAGACATTTTTGGAGGTGATAGATACGTTTAGTACCCTCAATGTGCTGATGGCGTCACAGGTGTATGCATGAGTCCGAACTCATCAACATATATAAATTAAATATGTGCAAATTCCTGTATACCAGATTTTTAAAAAGAAGATAGACATTAAAAAGTCAAAGATCTGTACTCAGTTTTATGAGAAACCATCAATTATTCAAATACATTATGAAGTAACACAGAGGAAGATAAAATACAACATCCAATAATGATAAATCAGCTTTTATAATAGTTCAAAATATGTGTAGGTAATGTAAACTATGATGGAGAAAAATAAATTAAACTTTATTGTAGGGAATATGTTTTTAAGATCAAATCAGAATTAACACTAGAGAATAAGAGGTTCAAAACTAGAGATTTTTCAAAATAAGAGTCAAGTAGAGAGAATTACTGTAATCTTCCTAGACATCTCCATTCAAGGGGGGAGGGTCAGGGGGCAGGGAGGCTGTTGTTGAAGGGAAGAAAAAGAAGGTGGCTGGAAAAAAACAGGGAACAAAATACCAGAAGAAAATCCCCCCTACCTCTTTTGTGACAAAGGTGGGAATGGTTTGCAAGCTAGCAATGATGTGTCATTCCAAGAATGCAGACCTGGTCCTTCAGACAAACTGCCCTGCTACAGCAGCCATTCGTTTGGCTTTAGATTTTGATTGTGTGCAAGAAACATTAGCTTTGTCCAGAGTATAGTCTTTAATGCCAATCTTTTTAGAAGTTCATCCTTAGTTTTTCTCCGAACTGAAGTTTAAATTAGCCAGTCATTCTTGGGATGATTAAAATATGTTTGATTATATTAAAATGTGTTTTCTATAAAAAATAATGTTTTTCCTTTGATAAAGACAACATTAAATTAAAATTCCTTCTATAAATTCGAAGGCTCTCACCTGCTAAGAAATATCACCATTATCTCCAGAAACACAGAAAAATCCTATATGTCATGCTGCCTCTAATTTAAATTACGTTTAAATTACATTTAAATTACGTTTTAAACGTTAAAAGTTGAACGTTTGTGCCAATTTTTCCATCTTAGAGCATATTTTTTAAAATAACTTTGAGCAAGTAAGAATAGTTGTAGGATTTTACAAAAGGTTTTGACATTCTAACCCCGAGAGGCAAACCTTGCCAAAAAGCCAAAGTTATTAAATTTGTTGAAGGCACATAAAATATTCGTTTCTGATGCCAACGGTGTGGATTTGTTTACCCAGCCAACCCATCAGGGAACTACAGTGGATGCGAAGCCTGGTGGGGGAGAAGGGCTGACATCAGGAAGCCTGTCAGTGTTCATTCTCTGCAAGTCAGAGGAGGGAGCTTGGCAAGAGGGTGTCTTTTGCCCGTGCACTCCATGTGTCTCATCTCCTGGGAGCTGCGGTTGTTCCCTCAGATGCAGAAAAGAGTTGACTGCTGTATCTGGTGGTCTATTCGCTTTGGAAAAATAGGTGATTCATTCAGATCTTGGTATGGGATCTAAAAATATCTGTAAATTATAATGACACTTAGCTCCTTTTGCATGTTCTCTGAAACCCAGGATTTAACACTTAGGGGTTTCTTGGAACCTTTTTCAACATCACCTTATTACAAATTCTGTGATTTCTTAGATATGATTACATATCTGGGATAAGTTTTATTTTTCATCAAAACACTGTCAAGACCAAATACATGCGTGGTCAGCAAGTGTCATGTAGTCTGGAATTGCTTGGGCAACTAGCCATTTCTTTGTACATTTTTTTTTTGCCTTTAAATTTATGGTAATGATAGTATGATTTAGTCCAACCTCAGTTCAAATTCCAAAAGATTTTAAAGTCCTTCATTGATTGTAAATTGCCTTTTATAATCTACAGTAGTTCAGTTCCCAGAGTTAGCAGTGGTTGGTAGGATAGTTTGGGTTAGATATTGCCATTATGAAATCCTATCACCTAATGAGGTGTACAAGATTCTTCTCAGCCAAAAGAAATTGTATTTTTTTGTTCCCTGTCCCTAGTACCTCTTTTTACTTTTCATTGTGGTCTTAAATATATTTTATTAAGTGTTACCATATTTTAATAATTTCAGGGGCAGGAAACTAGTGCTTCAGAATGCAGTCTGGCATAGATACCTCCTTTACTGAACACTGGTAATCTTAAATATTTTTCTTTTATGGTCAGACCTAGATAAATGCAAGTGTAAAAGGATATTTTACACTGCTTGCTAGTACAGACAACACCCTACATATCACACACACACACACACACACACACACACGCACTCAGATATACCTCTCTACATACAGAACAGGTATCAGTCAGCGTCTATCCTTCCTTGCCTTTACGTCCGTGAGAGATTTTGTGGGAATGAGGTTTACTCTGACAAAGAAAAGGATTAGGATAGAAATTAGAACATGAAAATTATGAGAGGGATAGTGAGGACTCTTTCCTTTCCCAGGAATATGAGATGGGTTTTCAGCTCATGGAGAGATAAGATCAAAGATTATGCCCCTGCTTAATGGGAAGTTGTGAGACTAAGCACGAAGACGGCTGCCTTGGGGGCCTAGGTGGAAAGTGAGGCCCAGGATGGCATTAGGATGCCCATTCCCATGCAGAGTGTCTCTGCAGAGAGCACAGCACTGTTCAGATACCTGGATGCTGAACGCTGAGGTAGCAGGCAGAGTCAGCATTCTTGGCACCGATGTTGATGCAGTTATGATGACAACCCTGGCACACTGAGGCTTTTACAAAGGATTTTGAACTGTAGATATTCTGGAGCAGAGGTTGGCTACCTTCTCCTGTCAAAGACCAGATGGTAAATATTTTTGCTTGTTCATGCCACATGCTATCTCTGTCACACCCTCACCTCTTTCTACCACCATCCTCCACTCCCCTCCACCTCCTCTTCCTTTTTCTTTTTAAGTAAACCCTTAAAAAATTGTAAACACATTTTTAGATTGCAGGCTATTAAAAAAAAAAAAAAGCCATGACTGCATTTAACCAACATTCTATAGTTTCCCAACTCCTGTCCTAAAAGGTAAGCAGAGAATGGATAAAGGATCTGAAATGAATGCACTATTATTTGTTGAAATACTTTCACTCTTGTTACAAAGAACTCCCAAATCCCATGACTTAACACAATAACAAATTCCTCTGAGTCCCATCAAGGTTCAATGTAGACATTGGCTGGCATGAGCCAGGGGGCAGGGTATTGCATACTGTCCCACATAATCCTGCAGTCACTCTTTTATCAAATGACTGTCACCTAAGCTCCCAAGTCTTCCACTGAATGCTTTGCATCTGGCTAACAGAGAAGGAAGAGCAAGAGAAAGAGGTTCTTAAAGGAGATTTTAGGGGCTAGGCTTATAAATATTGCACATTGATGAACCCAGTCTCATTGCTGCACTCGAAAAAGGGGCTAGAAAATGTAACACAGCAGTGTCAGTGGGAAGCAGAGGTGAACGTGCATATTAGAGACCACCAGCCATCTTTGAGAAGCAGGGACAAGTAGGCTGATAACTGTAATATGCAAGGCTCTGAAGGTCTAGAAGGTGAGAGCGAGGAGGAGAGGCAGGGAAAGTGCAGAAAGGTCTGGTGTGAGGATAAACTACTCCTTAAGAGCAATCTTTGGAGCTGGCTCTGTTTACATGTCATATGCAAGGATGGTAGCCAGCTAGATGGATGATAGATTGATAGTCAAATTAGATGTACACTGGAGTCAAAAGTTAGAAAGTAACATTTTCCAGCCTGCCAGTTTCCATCAGCAATCTTTTCAATGCAAAACGGGAGTTAGGGTCAGGCTGAAATAAACAATCTCTAATATTATTTTATTTTGTTCAGGGTATTAATGAAAGTTTAATTATTTTTCTAGTATTGAAAGCATATTGTTTCTTCCATTAATCACCCTATCCAGTGCCTAGGATATTTGTTTACAAACCTTGTTTTTATGTCATCCCTGCATGCATATTTTAATTTCATCTCATCTTCTAAGTCAAGAGGAAATTACTTTTGCTTGACATTGCTTATTTTGTGGGAAAGTGTATTTAAATAACTTTCATTAATATCACTGTGGGAAGTTCAGTAACTATAGTAGAAATTTACACAGGTAAAATATAGTTAAAGCAGAAAATTTTATGTAAGCATTTGCTACTAGTAGCAGCTCATAAATCAGTATAATTTTCTAGAATGCTACTAGTCCCAGGTTCTTTCGAAGAATATATATACACATACCAGGCAACACTTTCACCACATAATTTATTATCTTTATTCTGTATAATACATCTTACTGCTTTTCATTTTCAAGTGCCCCAGATATCTGTCTAAGCTAGAAAAACAATCTCAGTAACTTCAAAAGATACCTTAAAGTTAGTCCTTATTTTCTATAAGCCATTATAACCATTTCAGTTACAGATCTATCAAGAGAATCATCATTGTTATATTTGTAAAAGGATCAATAATGTAAAGTTTTCCTAAATTGATTTCTAGATCCAGTTTAATTGAATTAAATTTTTAGTAGTTTTGTGTAGGTGTCTATGAGGAAGTTGACAAATTGATTCTCAAATTTATATCAAATGCAAAAGAAGTTTTAAAAAACACAAAACAATCTTGAAGAACATAGACAGGATTTACAATTCCAGATACCATTTACTAAAAAGTTACACAGTAAGGACCAATGAAATGTAACAGAGAATCCAGAGGCAGACATATACAGATAACGATCAATCTAATGTAGGATAAAAATGTCCCTGGTAATCAGTAGCAAAATGATTTTTTTCAACAATTGGTGGTGAGTCAAGTGGATATTCAAATGAAAAAACAATTATTAACTCCCATTTTACATAATACATAATAATCCATAGACCTAATTATGACACATAAATTAAAATTTTTAGTAGATCAATAATTTTATGACCTGAGGTACACAAAGATTTCTAAACAGAACCTAAAACTTAAACCAAACAAGAAAAGATAAATAAATAGCCCTTCATTAAGTTAGGCAATTCTGTCATTGAAAGATACTATAGGAGAGTGAAGAGTGAAGGAGCATATTGGAAGAAGATATCCAAATTACCTACTGCTGTAACCTCTCGGGTGGGAGTTGAGGCTGCGGTCCACAGGCAGAATTTCTTCCGCATGGAAACTCAGTTTTGAAAGGCTGCTAAGGACTTTGAAGGAATGGATGAGGCTCACCCAGATTTTGGGGGATAATCTCCTTTACTTAAAGTCAACTGGTTGTAAATGTTAAGCATTTCTACAAAATCCATTCACAGCAACACCTAAACTGGTATGTGATTTAAACTGGACGTGACAGTTTAGCCAAGTTGACGCATGAGGCCGATCATCACAGAGGAAAAGCCTGCCACCGGGAAGATTGTGTGGCAGTATCTGCAAGTCGATCACACCTGTACCCTGCGATGCAGCAGTTCCTTTCACTGGAAGAGCCAACGGAAGCAAGTACTTATATCCACAAAAAGTTCACACTGGAATGTCCAAAACAACTTAATTAGCCAAAACCTAGTGACCAAAACCTAGAAACATCTCACATGCCCATCAGTAGGATCAAGCTAATTGACTAGTGATATATTCATTTAATTGCATATTAAACAAAATTTAAAAAGAACAAACTATATACTACTATATATAATGTATAGTCGGAGTGAATTTTTCACATACAATATAGATAGGTCAAAAACAGCAAAAATAATGATAAGCATCATAAAATTGGTGATTTTGAGGGGGTTCTATTGGCCATGTGGGAGCATAAAAGAGCTATTGGGGATGCTGATAATGTTCTATATCTTGATGTGGTTGGTGGTTTCACAGATGTATACATATTTACATTAAGCTATAAACTTACAATTTTTATACTTCAGTGTACCTCAATTTAAGCTGATTAGAAAAGAATATAATAGGTTTTGCATCTAATTTTATAACTTTATTTAGAGTAGTTATATTTAAATCCCTATATTTCACTTATTTCACCAAATCTTGTTTTTAATTTACCCCATTTATTGGGAGTACTTTCAAGTGGTTGTCTTGGTAAGAGTATGTTCTTAGCAGAATGTGTTCTGATACGTTGCATAGTTAAAATACATTTTCTTGAACTCACACAGACATGAAAACAGTCATGTCATAATGTATTCAGCAGTACTTACCAGTAAGGCCATTCCAGGCTGGCACCAATATCCATCATGCTGATCAATTTCTATGCCTGATTAGATATTAAACCAATTATTTTGTTTTGTTTTCTAGATTTCACAACTAAGTGAAACCATACTGTTATTTGTCTTTCTCTGTCCTTTTCTATGTTTACCTATGTTTTCCCAAATGGCAGCATTTTATATTTTTTATAGCTGAGTACATCCCGCTGTATTATCTATATGTACCACCTCTTCTTTCTTCACTCATCTGTTGATGGGCGCCGAGGTGGCAGCGTTGTGTACCAGAGCCAAGGTATGAAAGCAACCTGAATAAATTCGTTTAAATCACTTCTTAAGGTTACTTTTTACTTGTTTTCTTTTGAAGTATAAATTTTGATAGGTCTTTTTTTATTTGGGTTTTATATCACTGTTGCCTGGAATTTGGTGAGCACATTCACGCCAACAGATGTAGATTCTCCTTTAGCTGAGAGAAATCTCTTGTGAAGTAATTTCTAACTAATTATGTCCAATTTCCTTTGGAATGTGCATATTTCTTAGTTTGTATTTCTATTTTTTCTCTTCTCCTTTGATGTCATTTTTCCTTAATTTTCAAGTATACCTCTTTCCTCTGTTATAAAGAAATACATATCATCAACTTGACATTTGCAAGTTTATCATGATCTCTTCTTCTTCAGTAGTGAGTTTTCTTTTTCAATTGCTCTTGGTGTTTCTTTAAATATTGTTTTTACTTCTGCCATTTTCTTTTGCATCCTGGCCTTCACTTCTCATCTCTAAAATTCTACTATTGCATATCTGCTGCAATTGATGTCTTCTGACAATTTCTTGTTTCACTTAAAATGGAAAGACTCATGCATGACTATATCTGCCTCTTAGTCATCAGTATGTATAACACTTCTATGAATTATTTTGTCTTTACTAATTTGGAATAGGCAAGTATCAACCTAGGCCTATCATTTGCTAAAAAACAAGGTGGAATATCTCTTGTATCATAAACTCTCTACATGGTTGCTGGTAGCTTTTCTGTCCAAATGGAAAGAAAGCTTCATGGGCTCAATTTGTGATACCTAACCATAATCCAGTGTGATTGTGTTGAGTCTAAGGTCATATCTGATACTTTTCTTTCCAAGATTTCAGACTAATAATCAGCATGCACTGTTCACAGTGTTATTATTCCTGCTTTTAGGAAAATAAAAAAGGAGACATTTCTTTAGGCAACAAAAATCTCAGAATACACCAAGCCCTTGTTCTTCTTTCCTGGCATGTGACCTGTGGGGAGTTATGGTCTCTGAATGATATATAGAGATAAACTCAGATCAAATTTTCAGTTGCAGGAAACATAACCCAATCTAGTTATATTTTTAAAAAGCATTGTTTTAAAATGTAGGAAATTGGGTGCTTACAAAAGTCACTGAAGGAATGGAAAACTAGGGCTTTCAGGCATGACTCCCAGATAAATACCATTGAACCGATCCAGCAGGCTGCTACAGTCTTTCCTGTCATTAGGAAGATGGAAAAATACGGAAGCCATCTTGGAAGCTGTGATCCAGAGACCGGCTGTGATCAAATGAGTAAGAAGCCAGTACCTCTACGACTATCTCCTGACAGCCCACAAGGTTAGTGACCAGAGAATAAAATGGTAAGTTGGATCACCAGTGCTCCTTGCATCTGCCTCCCTAAACCATGCTCTAGAAAAAGAGCTTGGCAACCCATGTTCCCCAGGCCAAATCCAGTCAGCAAACACAGCCAGACTCCTCTCTTCATATTTTGTCCATGACTGTTTTCACTACAACAGCAGAGTTGAGTAGTTTTGACAGAGCTTATCTGTGACTGCTTAATTACAAAATGCAACATATATATGTATATGTATATGTATATGTATATGTATATGTATATGTGTGTGTATATATATATATATATATATATATATATATATATATGCTATCTCATCCTTTACAGAAAAACTAATGTCACCCAATTCTCTAGAAGGCTGTGGTTGGAATGTTTTAGAAAAAGCCAGCAAGTATACAATGGTGCTGGCCAGAACCAACACCCAAACAAACAGGAAGATTTCTGTGTGCTGTATCACAGTTTTCATCGAATACTCAGAACCCAACTGTTATCCTCAACCTCAGTTTCAAGAGAGTTTTAAGATTAGAATTTTATACTTTCCAACATCTGCAGTATAGGAAACTACATTAAGATAATGTGAGTGCTATTTCACTATGTCCACTAAATCCAATCTTTTTGATAAGCAACTTTTATACATACATTTGCCTTTAAACTTCCAACAACAAAAATGGCAAATGAAAATAGCCATTGTCACACAGATATACATGCATTCACCCTCTCCTCGAGAGAAGAGAACCAAAGTCTCATCCATCTCCATATCCACCTTTGGCTGATACGCAGTCCTTGTCTGTTCAGCCAAAATGCCACCTTAAACATGTTGCCCACCTTTGTTCACTTCTCCTTCCTCCAGACTGAAAAACAGATACAGAGTTGGCTATTTTTGGCATGAGGGGCAGGGACAGCCTTCTAGGACTGGGAGAGGACACAATGAAAGGAGCTCTTAAGCCTGGCAATGGCTCAAACTACTACCTAGCCTGAGACCACAACCCAGGCTAATGTATGGAGAAATAAACTTTTAAGTCACTCTATCTAGTTTAGATTGTTCTCATTTGTATAAGCCTATAAAATCAATTAGAAATTAAATATCCATGATACACCCTACCTAAAAGAATAAAAGAAAAAGGAGAAAAATAATTAGAGAATATACATATACACATAACATAGACAGAAAGTATGTATTTCCCTGAGTAGTCATTTCCACAAGTGGTCATGAGGCCTATGCCATATCCTCTTGCTCTTAACTCAGCTGGTTAGTTTTGTCCATTTGTCTAGTTTGATGCCTCACTTGTTTGGCCTGTAGGTTGATCCAAGTTTTTATTCTGAGGTGCATGGCTCTTTGTGGTCTTGCTGGGTATTGCTTGGACAATATAACCGAATAACCTTTACCACTAGATAAGCCAGGTTAGGAGCCAACTCAGGGGTCACTGACTCCAGACGTGTTACTCTTTGTTGCCATGTGAAGCACTAGTGCAGTTTCCCTCCAGTAACTAGATATGATACTGGAAAACACAGTTATGCTATTCTCGCCCTATTTGATATTGTTTTATTTCATTTTGTTTTGCTTTTACAATTAAGGCTTCAATGCATCCTGAGGAAGCAATCTTCCCTTCAATGATTGGAAGGAAGTGTTGCCCCAGACCACCTTTGCTGTGTATTTTACTACCTCCTTCTGAGGGGGAAAAAAAAAAAAGAATTTCTAATCAAATTGCTTGAGCAACATTGCATATTTGCCTAATAAACTTAATACACCTAAGATCTGTTCCTGAAAATTAGTCACTCCCACCCAACATTTAACTCTCAGCTGGCTGTCAGTCAGAAGTCTAATAATCACTAATCAGAAAGCCTTTTCAAGATTATTTAACAACTCTTTTTTCTCTACATGTCACCAGCAAGAGATAAACCTTGACCCACTTAGGTCCTTTTCATTGAACAACCTTGAAATAAAATTTTGAGAAGTCCACATAATTAAGTTGTCAGAATGGTTTTTTAAAAAATGCCAGGGGTGTTTTGAAAGTGACATTGGTACTGTAAGTTAGACCATCACTTTGATACCTCTCCACGGTTCTTTAACTTTTATATTAGCAATAAAAAGTATCATTTTTCCTATTTTAAGTCTTTTCATTTTGTTTTGCTTTGTTTTTTTGTTTTGTTCTTATGTCTCTGACATTAGCCTGCTTCTTACAATAATTGCAAGTCATAGTTCACTCAACCATAGCTTTTTTCCCCTTCTGAACAGTACTTAAAATGACGGTGCTCCTTACAATCAAGGCGAATTAGAACATGAATCACTGCTTAAAATCATACAATGCATTCTCCAAAAGAACCTGTTAACCTTTCAAGGTGCTGTCTTCCAGAAAGTGCTGCGACTGAGTCTTTAATAAGTTGTTTCATTATTCCATAAGGATATTTTCCTTGGGGTAACAGGAGACATAGTACAACCAGGAAATTCCTCAGGCTTCAGCGTATTTTCCCTGTAGAAAATCACTCCATTGCTGAGAAACAATGTTATGAGAAATCCCGAAGTTGTGAATGAGATACTCAGCAAGTCTATGGAGAAGTGTCAGCTCCGGGGAGAATAAATCACTATGATGTGGTTCAAAGTAATCAGCCTGCCCGGGGATGTTTTCCGGTGCCTCTGCGTTATGCCCATACGTTGTGAGCAACATTAGTCTTTGCTTTGGCAAGTGGGACATTTATCAGGACTGTTAGCCTGATTAGCCTGGTGAAGGGAAGCCCGGACATGAAATGCCCCTCACCACCATGGCCCTTGTGTTCTCCAGCCCCTTGAGTAAGCACTGGAAAGGAGGATGGAGGCTGACTTGCACATGCATGAATCTTATCCATGTGCTTTTTTAAAAGCTCTCACAGGTGTGATTTTATTAAATTTGTGGCTTTACAGAACATTTCAGATGTCACAAATATAGTAAGACCAGTTTACCAATCCGTAGTTAATCGGTACATTTGCTGAGCATGTTTTATAAAAGAAGAGAAATGCAAAATCTCTGAGCTTAGGAGACAAAGGGGATTCTGTTTCTCAGACAGAGAATGCAGGTTAATGAAACAGGGAAAAAGTATCTCTCTACAAGGAGAACTGCTTCAGTAGAAATATCCTAGTAAATATAAACTACTCTGTTTATAGTGCAGCTGTCAGGGTATTTTGCAAGTTATAATGCTCTATTTTTGAGTTTCAAAGTTGGAGAGCTGGGTCTTTACATTTGTAAATCTCAAATGCAAACTTTTCAGCCTCAGTATCTTCACTCGGAAATTAACAGTCTACTTCACAATTTCTTTTGAACATTTGAACATAGTACTTTAAGCCAACGGTAGCACACACCACATGCCTTATTGCAAACCATTTTCTTTTTCCAGCAAGTTACAAAATAGCTCGGGAGGTATGGTTAAGGTTGTGTTGCTGAGTGGTACTGATAAATGCTATGCAACGTGTTGGTGCGTGAGAACTTGTTTCCCATTTGGTGACTCTGCTACTCTGTAATAGATAGCAATTATAACAACATTATTAAGATTTCTCTTACTATGATTTAGTAAGAAGCTCTTAAGTCTGTGGCAGTAGGATCCAACTTATTTTCTTTGCATTAGTAACTAATTATCAAGGGATTAAAAACCAACACTTTTTTTGGTAGCATTTGGAGTAACTGAAAAGAAAAGAAGTCGCGTTACTTGTTAAAGGAATTATAGCCAATAAGAAACAGACACAAGAAGACGTCACAAGAGCTAAGCTATATTTTCCATCACAGTCACTATGCTCTGGGATGACTCCTCATGGGGGCTGTACAGCCACTTCCCAGAACCATTCAATTCTTCTTCTTGAATTTGCTTTACTTCTGGTGTTTCTGTGTTTGCTGCATAGCACTCACAATGAATTCCTTGTCTTTTTGGGGTTGTCACTGTCCCATGAAATTCATGCATCTTAAATAAATACCTCCCCTCAAAAAACACTGCATAAAAAGTGGTTTTTCATATTCTTTAACTGTATCACCTAGTAATGTTCCTAACTTTACAGTCACTTTATGACATCTATTCTGTGGAAAATTATATTTCCTATTTCAATTTGCAGGAATTTCTTTTGCTTAATAACAACTTTATTGAGATACAATTCATATAACATACAATTCACTCTTAAAATGTAAAATTCATGATTTTAGTATACACATTATATCTCTAAAGTAGCCACGTTATCCACCATGCCTTGCTTTCAGCAAGACACTTCATCTCAGAACAAGAGTGATAATTTCGGGAACTACTTTGTCACTACATGCCATGTGTTACCAGTGTCCCACCCACCAATGGTAAGTGGTTTCTTCTCTCCTTTAAACTAGAACTTGATTAGATATTCAATCCTAGATTTCCATCCACAATACTCCTTCGACTATAACAACTTCCCCCATACATATAGCATGTGCTATTATTCAGAATTCAGTCATGGGAAACAAGAACCTCTACACTCTAGGTATATTAGCGTAAAGGGATAAAATAGCTACAAGGAATTAGGTAGGTACTTATAAAATCAATTGATCTCTTTTACTGGAGTGAGAAGGGGAGTCAGAATTCTTATCTTCAGTTTTGCCTTCAGCTATCGCTTCTATTGCAATTATGCTGATATCTGCCTTAACAATAATCTCAATTCTTTGATTGGTTTTCAGCTCCCTGTCCTTTACATCTATCATCTTCTAGATGGTGATTTTAGTTCCTTGTTCCTTTGTCTTCAGTGAGTGCTATTCAAATTTATCCTCAATATTTTCCTCAGGATCAATTCATCATCTTAGCTCCTTGCAAAATATATTTTTTATTCATTGATGGCAGTCTGTTTTATGTGTGTTTCTGTTGTTGTTGTTGTTGCTTTGCAAACCCTCTTTATGCTTTTATACATTAGTTCATCTCCAGAAGTCAATTTATTTCATTGTGGTTATGTGTTCCTTTATGGTATCAGAGTGCCAGAATGTTGCCATGTAATCGTTCATTTCCCAGTGTCTGTTTTTCTTTACTCTTTAGGGTAATGCTCATTTTCTTAGTGTTGCAGCATTTTCTCAAAAATCCATATTGAAGGTCTTTTTTTCTATTGTACTTTTCAACAACAAATGAGGCTAAAATTACAGAGATATATTGGGCAACAAACAGAATATATGGATCATTTCTGGCTAAGAACATCATTTATTGGAGTAATATAGTAACCCTTTTTCAGAAAGTAAGTTACACGCCTAATATTATGTACCTATGACATCTAGGGAAATTTCAGAATCAGTAAAGTCAGATGTGCAAAAATTAAACTCCCTTACAAATTCTCATTAACTGAACTAAACTTAACCTCCAAGCCTCTATTTTGTTTTTACTGAAGACAGAAATCTTAAACTTACCAGTTCTCATTAAACTCAGTCTGTACAGTGTTTAAAGAGAATTTTAATTCTGTTAATTCAAGAGTATTTGCTCCCCCAGGGGAGAAGGCACTTACATATGATTAAGGCTGTAAAGAAAAGCTGATATCTACTCATGGCCATTTTCTTTCGTAGTTAACCTTCACCAAGATACAGCCTTTAATGATCAAGTGCTTCTCTCTGCCACCTACCGCTGGTATGCACAGTACTGCCTTGCTCCCTAATTGCCAGGACAATAGCTCACCTCATATATTCTTCACCCCAACTCCAAGGCATATTCCCCTTTATCATTTTCAAGGACATGGAAGTCATTCAGATGCTCATCTACATGGCTGTTGGCTTCTGAAGAGCAGGGGGAACAGGGAATAGCCTCTCTCTCCAGAGCGGCCCTGCATCCCTTCTCACTCTGTTATGACTGGGGTGCTCTGCAGGAGCTTTCCCTCCTAAAATCCAGAGAAGAGGCAAGGCATAAGATATCCCTGCTCTCCAGTTATTAAAACTACTGAAAGTTTTCTAACAGGCCCAACCCAGATTTTGACTGTGAAAAAGACAAAAGCAAGCTATCTTTCCCAGATGTCCACATGGGAATATTCTTGCTCTCTCTTCCAAAATTTCAACACCTTTCCCACAGACCAGCAAAGGTTTTTATTGTCTATCTTCTGTGCCATTAAAGGGGAATATGTGTCTAATGGAGAGAATCAGAAGTTGACTCCTTATCAACTCACTTTCTATTCAACATAACATTTTCTTCCTTTGAGTCGTATCTCAAAACGGTCAAGGCTTCTATTTTTATTTTTATGCAGTTATCTGGAAAATCAAATTATTTTTCTTTTTCTTATATTTTGATACCATTCTTTCTAGTACATTGTTTCTTAAGAATTCACTCAAAAATTATATTTTTTCCTAGACTTTAAGTACCTGTCCTTTTCAGAGGCAATTGAAAGGTATTTAAGACAATAAAACCACCTTTTTCAATGGACAGGTGGTAGGTGAATAAAGAGAACACTAGTGTGAAAATATAGGAGAAAGAGCTCCAAATATCATGACAGTTTCCAAGCATTCCCTTCATGGCTTTTTTTATGAGATGGAAATATACTTCTTCATCCTTGCCTGGTATTCTAATAAGAATTAATGCGGTACATGCAGTTAAATTCTCATTCTGGATTCCTTATGGCTCCTGTCTACCCCAACCTAACCTGCCCAACTTTATTTGAGTGCTGAACATGGGTAGAAAATTTTGAAAAAACAGCTGCTGACCACTTCAAAATCAAGATGAGCACAGCAAAGGAATGATTTTTTTTTCTAGTTGATAAAGAAACTGAGCCACTAATGAATAGGTGAACAGTGGGGAGGAAATGAAAGATCTTGCAATTTTTGTTCATATGGTTGACTTTCTTATTTCCCTTACAAAATGGTAACCACTATATTTCCCTCACTGCAAATCACATCAAAATAGTAATTAATGAATGTATCTAAAGTTCCTGGAAACAGATGATCTATTAGGCAGTAGATTGTGTACTGGTCTTAATCTGAGTCTTCTCAGGATTCTAAGTTGGAAGTGTGGGTCTAAGGAGGCTGCAGTAGACACTGCTTGTCATTTTTTTTTAGCTCTATAAATTTTTAATAGCCAGTTTACTAAGAGTAAATTTTGTTGATGAAGTTAAAATTCTGGTAGCAAAATAATAGTTCAGCCAGTCTGAAATAACCCTACTGAAGTAAGCTTTTTAGGGGGGCGGGGGAATTGACTGAAATGGTTTCTTTTGTACTCTCTAAATGTTAATCATCTAACCCTGTCTCTGCACCTGGGAGTAAGAGAATTCAGCTTTTTGTGAGGGAGAACGCTTGCCATGACCCAGTTCTCATCCTCCACTGCATCACTTTCTCTTCTGAAAGAACTGATTGAGTTCCAAAAGAATACTGCTGCTGAGAGATCATCTGCGATGTGAAGAGAATTAGAATTGGACCCAGAGGTACAAGTGTAACTGGTGCTAAAAATAGCATGCATTTTAGAAAGTTGATTAACACAAAGAAAAAAGTTATTAAAATATTTGATTAGAATCTCTGCAGCTTGGAGACTCTATTCTAAATTTTTAAGATATTATGTATGCAAAATGCAGAAGTGTGTAAACCTTACTAGGAACAGGGAAATAAAGAGGGGGAGCCACAAGTGACTTCTTTCAGAAGCAGCACAGGAAGAGTTTGACAGGAGCAAGAAGTATCATTACTGTAGATGACCCAGTCCTGTATGTCCATTCATTGTCCTAACAACAAATTCTACAGCTCCTGTTTCTTTGGAATCTCAGAAATTCTTTTTGATAAGAACTTTTAAAACTCCATTTCCTAGACTTAAAGTATCATTATGTTCACTCTTATTATATATTTCTTGACCACAGTAAAACAGAATATCAGCCCTGGCTGTGGTAGCTCAGTGGATTGAGCACAGGCTTACAAACCAAAGGGTCTCCAGTTTGATTTCCAGTCAGGGCACATGCCTGGGTTGTGGGCTAGGTCCCCAGAGCAGGGCATGTGAGAGGCAACCACACATTGATGTTTCCCTCCCTTTCTTTCTCCCTACCTTTCCCACTCTCTAAAAAATAAATAAATAAAAATTTTAAAAGAACATCATTGTAATTCTAAATATCAGTTGGTGATGAAATCTATTTACCTCTAGAATAGCACAGCCATCTATCCAGCTACTCACCGTAGTAACTTTAGAGCTCCCCACTGATTCCTTGTTCTCTATCGCTCCTTGAGCTCAGTCACCAAGTCCTGTCCATTCTGCCCCTGAAACCACACTCAAATCACCCCACTTCTCTCCTTCTTCACCGTTACAGCCCTAGTCCAATCTGCCAGAATATTTTGCCTAGACTATTACAATAACCTCTCCACACTTTCCCGAAACTACTGTGTTCTCCATCTAACTAGACCACCTTCTTACATCACACACAAGAATAAATTAAAAATGGATTAAAGACTTAAATATTAGACCTAAAACCATAAAAATCCTAGAATAAAACATAGGCAGCAAAATCTCAGACATTTCTTGGAGCAATATTTTACTTGATATATCTCCCCAAATAAGGGAAACAAAAGAAAAATTAAACAAATGAGACTACATCAAACTAAAATATTTTTGTGCAGCAAAGGAGACCATCAACAAAATAAAAAACAGCCCACAGAATGGGAGAACATATTAACCAGCACATTCTGATAAGGGGTTAATATCCAAAATCTATAAAGAACTTACAAAATTCAACGCCAAAAAAGTAAACAATCCAATTAAAAATAGGCAAAGGACCTGAATAGACAATTTTCCGATGAGGACATACAGATGGCCAACAGACATATGAAAAGATGTTCAATGTCACTAATCATTAGAGAAATGCAAATTAAAACTACAGGGAAATATCATCTCACACCTGTCAAAATGGCCATCACCAATAAATCAATACGCAACAAGTGCTGGTGAGGATGTGGAGAAATGGGAACCCTTTTGCATGGTTAGTGGAAATGCAGATTGGAGATACCTCAAAAAATTAAAAATGGATATGCTTTTTGACCCCACTATCCCACTTCTGAAAATATATCTGAAGAAATCCAAAACACTAATTTAAACAATCATTTTACTTTTCTTCTTAAAAGTTTTTGGTGATTATTTCTTACTGTTAGTTGAAGTCCAGTATCCTGAATAGGCTTTAAGGAACCTTCACAGACTGCACCCTGTTAAACTGTCCACCTCATCTGAGTGTTGTTCTTCCCCTTACTCTCTGCTCTAGCATGCTGGGCTTCTTGTGGTTCTTAAACAAATGTATATGATCTTCTAACCGAGGAGATTTGATTATGCCCTTTCCTTTGCCTGGAATGCTTCTTTGTCTCTTTGTCCTGCTAACTTCTACTCATTCTTGGACTCATTCCCTAGGAAAGCTCCTATTAACATGTAAAAGTCATGTTTTTCTATATGTCTTCATAGCCTTCATCATACTATTAATTGTTCATCTAATGTCTCCTTGCTCTGCTAAAATGTATGACAGCAGGGACATGATCACTATATTTCTTGGCACTCAGTGTAGTGCAGAGCTAATTAAATAATAATTATTTACTAGATGAATGCTTGATTGAGGATATACATAGTCTGCCTGGAAAAAGTCCAACCATTGTTAATATAACAAGGATGTTTTTCACAACATTGATGTAACCTGGCAGCCAAGGAGAGTGAACTGGAATGCTCATGTATGAGCAATGATGACTTCACTGTACTAGTCAGTGGGGGTGATAGATGCCATTGAGTGACCATGTATACTGTGTGGCCATTGCATTCAAAATAACTGAGTGAGTAGAGTAATGAATCTGCATCAACTTTTGCATTACACTTGAACATTCCTCCTTTGAAACCATTCAAATGATGCAGAAAGCCACAGCTCTAAGCAACTAGTGATTCACAGCTTGGTGATTCAGCCCCCCTAAAGCCCAGATTTGGCACCCTGCAACTTCTTACTTTCCCCCAAATTAAAATTACCTTTGAACAGGGAAAGATTTCAGACTGTGGATAAGATTCAGGAAAATATGACAGGGCAACTGATGGCAATTGGGAGAACTGTGTGAGGTCCCAGGGTGCCTACTTTGAAGGGGACTGAGGCATCATTATCTTATGTACAATGTTCCTTGTATCTTCTTCAATAAGTGTCTCTATTCTTCATAGGATATGGATGGATACTTTCTGAATAGAACTTGTGTGCATATGTGTGCACCTGTGCACATGCACTTGTGGTCTTTTAGAGTGAAAGGAAGAAAAGCTTTCCAAAGGAGTTATATTTGAGATAGGTCTTGAAAAATAAGTAGAACTTGTCAAATAGAAAGAGCTGGTGAGTTATGCCCAGAACTGGGACCAGCATGAGCAAAACACATGAATGAAGTGTTTGGGGAATGATGAGTTTTCCACTACTAGAATAGGTGATGAAGAAGAAAATGTTTATATCTACCGTTTATAAAGCTAATTCAGGTCCATATGTTAAGAGGATTTCATGGTACCCTATGTAGTTCAATTTTTACAGGGGAGCAAAAAAATTATAGTGATTAATAAAATTAAGCAGGTGTTAGTGCATTACTATTGAGAATGCCTGATGCAACAATAAATACCTTTTCTTATTTTCTGAGTCAAATTGGTGCTAAGTGAATTAATTCATCTTCAAATGAAAGTGTTTATATAACAATATTTATATTACATATATTCTATGTTTATTCTAATAACTTTCTAGAAAAGGAAAACCTATCACCTTTAATTCAATAAATTTGCAATTTTGAGGTATGTTTTCTAATGACCTTCCTTTATGCAGCACAACTTCCCCACTGATCCTACTAATTGGCAGTGTTGGAAATAAACAGCTATAATTATCAAATGGAAAACCCATTAATGCTTTAAATATATCTGACTCTTTTGAAATGAGGCAAAACCAACAAGAAGTCATGAAGATATCTGTCCCTGAATGGTGTCAACCCAGAACTCCTTGGAAACTGCTCCTAACCAGAGGAGCCTCTCTTCGTTCACCTTCTCAAATGATTCCTTTGTACAAACAAAGGCTTTTTTACTATCGATCAGTTAGTTTATTTAATCAATGCTTGAGATACTGTACTAAACAAAGAAGACATGGAGCTTACATGGTAGTCAAAGTGACAGAAAAACAAGAAAACAGAAAATTAATCATTGCAAATTGTAATAAAAGTTTGGAGGAAACAAGGGTGCAACAGAATGTCAGATGAGAACCTACAGTGGAAAAGACGATCAGAGAAGACCTCATGAGGATGTAGCATTGAGGTCAAGACCTGAAGACTGAGCTAATCATGCAGAAATCTGGGATAAGTGCATTCCAGACATAGGGAACAGCATGTGTGAAAGCATGAGATAAGATACAACTTGGAATGTTGAATACCTGGAAGGTGTTAGACATGCATGGTGGCATGGGGAGAATAGTGAAAGATGAAGCTAGGCCTGTATGGGGTCTTTAGGCCATTGAATGAATTCTAGATTTCATTTTGAGTTCAGTGAAAAAACACTGGGAAGCTTTAAGCAAATAATAATAATTATAATTATATGGTGCAATTTGTATTTTAAGTGTACTCACTGTTGGCTAACAATGCATTTTAAGAGAACAGGCATGAGAGTGAGAAAAGTAGGAGGTTAATACTGTGATCTAGATGGTAAGTGATAGTATCTTGTACTTTGTGATGGCAATAGGCTTTCAGGGAAATGAGTATATTCAAGAAATCTTTTGGAAATAAAATCAGTTTGCTTACCCAGGTGAGTAAAGAAAAGGGAAGATGAGTTCACATTAACAATTGGCAAGACAGTGATGTTGTCATGTACTTAAATGAAGAAGAATAGAGGAGAACAATGTTTTGGGAAAAAGTGCAGGATCTGTATTTGGGAGACTGTAACTTTTAGACCTCTTAGGTAAGATAGCATGTGGACAGTTTGTGAAATTGCTGCTCAGAAGAAAGGTCTGAACTTGAAATATAAATTCAGAGGTGACCGGTATAAAGATGTTATATTAATCCATGATAATACAAAAATGTCATCTAGGGAATATAGAGAACAAAAGAAGACAAGACAAAATATATTTATGGGAATCATGCCTGATTATATGACTTTAACACTTGATTTCTTTCTGAAGTCCAGAGTATCATATTCAGTTTCTTTCTGAAGTCCCCAGCTCTATACCAAACTGTAATCTCTGTTCCATCTCCCAGTTTCAACCTCTAGCTTGCTTTTAAGAACAATCAGTATCCATTTGAGGTGAACTGAATATTTCATCAGCATGCTTTTGCAGCCAGAGCCTTGAATCTGAGCAATTGTTCACTCTGGCCTCTGGCAGATATCAGTAAAACTCAAATCTGCTCCAGTAGACTGGGTGACCTAAGAACTTCAGTAAAGAAAAGACCTCATGAAAAAGCTTTGTCAAAAGTGAAAATCTTCAGATTTCATTCTTAGAAGGCTGTTCATTTTTAAAAGAATTTGCTCATTAAAACAAAAACTGCAAGAAACCAGTAATTGTGACCTTTATTTGTGTTGCTTCAGATCATGCCATTTTACTCTGTTGATATATGTCTATATATCTACTCTCTGAAAATTAATATCTTCACCTTTAACAGGAACCTAAACAACAAAACAAAGAAACAAGCAAAATATAGTCAAAGACACTGCATTAGGGGACAGGCAGGAAGTGGCCAGAGGAGAGAGAAGAGGGAATTTCAGGGGAAAAGGGGAAGGGTTTGCAGGAACAAAGTTAAAAGACACATGGATAAAACTAGGGGGAGGG